>WPDF01000369.1:0-16614 GCA_019137265.1 Neonectria coccinea
TCGCTTGTCGTGAGCGGCGGCTTCGACACCACCGTTCGCATCTGGGACACCAAGAGTACCAGCTACAAGCCCATCCAAGTCCTGACCGAGGCGCGCGACGCCGTCACCTCCCTGGCCGTCCGCGGACCCGAAGTCATCGCGGGAAGCGTCGACGGCCGCGTCCGCACCTACGACGTCCGCATGGGTCGCTGCACAACCGACGTCATCGGCGCGAGCGTCACGAGCCTGAACCTCACGCGTGACGGTCGCGCGATGCTCGTCGGCAGCCTCGACAACAAGCTGCGGCTGATGGATCGTGACGATGGCGCTTGCCTGCGGGCGTACTCGCACCCGGAGTGGAGGAACGAGGGGTTGCGCCTCCAGACGCTCCTGGGAGGAAAGGAAAAGTACGTCATCGCCGGCGACGAACTGACTGGCGAACCTGAGCCCAACGGCCAGGGCAGGATCTGGGCTTGGGACCTGTTGACGGGCAGGTTGGCAGCCAAAGTGACCATCCCGTGGGGACCCCAGGGCTTCGAACCTAAGAAGAAAGCCGTGGGAAGAGACGGCAAGGAAAAAGCTAGAAACAATGTCATCAGTTGTATGGCATGGAGGGAAGACGGCTGGGGCGACCAGTTCTGCGTTGGCGGGACGTCTGGTGTGGTAACAGTATTCGGAGCGTTATAGATATTTGTATGGATTCCCGACTACAGACACATCTTCCGTCTACTCCAAGTACCGTCTTCATCCGTAGTCTATGCCTATGAATATCATTCATCACACGCGTTTCCAGCCTGCGTGGCAAGAGAACATACATATATATATCATAACCCACACAACGTATAATTCGCTCCGCCAGCGCCGAAAAACAATCAGGTCCCTTTGGGGACCCAGAACACTCCCCATACTTCGTTTCCTGGTATATCCACATTCTCTTTAATACATGAATACATGGCCACACCCAGCCGGGCGATCTTCGGTGGCTTGGACAGGGCAGTGGCGTTTGAGCAACTTGACTCTTCACGCCGAGTACGGCCAGGGGAGGAGATTAGCCCATCCCAGCGTACTGGAACCAGTTCGGACGACAGTCTTCGTGGTGAAGGAAGGCTTCGCCGTCGGTGAGGCGTCCGGTGACGCAGCCTCTGCACTTGGGCGAGTTGGGGCAGTTGAAGAAGGGGATGTGTTGGTAGCCGATGTCACGGAACCTGGAGGCGTTGCTGTTAGTGGTGGTCTGGTCAAGCTTGGAAAAAAAAAATCATGGATTACGAACCAGTGGATTTTGCTAGAGTCCTCGAACAGGCCTAGGGCAATGCTGTGGACGGGCGCGTCGCCCCATCGCTCGTAGAAGAAGCCACCCGCGCGGTCGAGGTGGTTGAAGTAGTCCTCGTAAGGCTTGCTGCGCCAGAACTCCATGTCGCCGACCTCGAAGTTGCTCCAGAAGTGGCAGGTCGAAAAGCCATGGGCTGCCTTGTTGTGTTCGGGGCGTCGGACGTCGTCCGTCACCCACTTCCGGGCGCTTTGGTCGTGGAGATAGTCCGGGTGCTCGGCGAGGAACTTGACCGTCTCGGGCCACAGCGAGGGCAGCGTCTTGGGGTCGTCGTAGAGGTTTATGGTGAAGCCGTACGTCTTGTTGTTGTCGTGCATGTAGCGGAAGACGTCGTAGTCGACGTCGCAGAAGAAGTGGACGTTGGGCTCTACGCGCCAGTAGTAGCGGGTGTCCTTGAGGGCCGGGTGCTTGTAGAAGAGGCCACTGTTCCAGCGGCACATCTTGTGGTAGGAGATCATGTCGGCGTACTGCACGCCGCTCTTTCCGAGGATCTTGGTCGACTCCTGATAGAGCTGGTCATCGATCCACGAGGGCGTGTCCCAATGTTCGTCGGGGATTAATTCTTTTTAGAAGAGTTAGCGAGGCCCCGGGACAGGATATATGAAGCCGGGGCTCCTGGCATACGTACCATAGGTACACTTGGCTTTCGTGGCTGCGCGCGTCTTCCGCTTAAACTCCTCGGTGAAGGGCTTATCGTTGAAGAAGGTCCACGGATAGTTGAACTTGCTGTTCCAGGTCCTTTCGAGGTCTCGCATCGACATGACCATGGCGTCCACCTCCTCATTCCTGACGAGGGCCAGCAGAGTGGCATCGATGCGATCGGGCTTCTCGGCATCGGGGGCGTAGTTTTTGTTTGTGCGGACCAACGTCCCTTCTGGTTCCCCGGTTGCTACGGGACAGAGGCGTTAGTTGCGACAACCGGATAATAGAGGAGCGGCAACTCACGGTCTAGATTGGGATCCCGCTCGAAGTTGGCGTAGCGGTCGGCGGGTCCGCGGATAGACCACGACGGCGAGAAGATCTGGAACAGGAAGAAGCACCAGAGCACCACGGCCGAGAAAATCAGCGCCCGGACCGGCCGCGCGACAGTCATGGCTTGACGGGGGAGTTGTGAAGACGGGGCTTCGGATACAGATGCAGACAGGTCTCAACCAGACAGCGATAACGAGCGTGTCACGCGTCCATGGAACGAGACGCGGCAAAGGCTGCGGAGCAATTGGCCAGCGAGTGCGAAGGTGCGTTAATAAGTTAGTCAAGTGGCTTGGGCCTTTGCTTGATTGCGGCCTTATCGCAGGGACGACGCTGGGAAAGATGCTGATGAAAGGGGTTGATTATTGAAGCTGATGTCACCGCCCGTGGGCCAATCAGAGGCCGCTGGGACTAATTTATCGGGTGGAGCTCGTCATGACGCGACGGACGCGCTCCTGAGGTTGCTCCCCCACTATCGCCGCTGACCTCCCTCCGACATCACCTATGACGACGATGGACAAGCCATGATATAAGTGTAAATATGGCTTTTGCTGCCAGATCGAGCGCTCTCGCCGGAGAACTTGTCGAGGCCGTGACTCTCATATCCGCCCAGGTCTGCAATACCCGAAGAATACGTACTTGACCTACCTACTAACATAACGGCCTCTAGACAAACCCCCACAAGTTCAACGCCCACCGCGACGCCGCTCTGCGCAGCTTAAAGTCCCACCCGTACCTCCGCACGAATCAATTCGATGTCGAGAATAACCTGAACGGCCTGGAAGAGCGATTCCGCGTCAACCTCCGAGAAGAGCTCGCAGACGCCCTGCACGAACGCCGGGTTCTCCTCCAGCAGACGCCCGAGAAATGGCACCCCGAGATCTTGTTCTTCCTCCTGGAGCTCTCGGACCAGCCTACCTACAACTCGAGGCTTAGCGATCTGGATTCGCTGAAGAAGGAACCCGATGGCGGAATCGAGGAACAACTGCGCTGGGAAGACATCGCTCGCGAGGATGGCTGGGGCCAGGACGCTACGATCTGGAAAACCATCAAGTACAGCGACAGCTCGGACGAGGACGAATACGAAGAAGAGTCGGGGAGTGAGACCGGCGCCAGCACTGCGTCCTCTGAGGCACCCGCCGGTAGGACGGCAGAGGACCTGGTCATCCACCCCGAGGACATCCCCCAGTTCAACCTCATTCGAAAGGCCCAAGGATGGCGGACCGAGAAACCTCCCAAGGACTCTTCGGGCCATGCGCGCAAGGTGCCTGTTACGGAGTTTCACATTGCTCGAGAGGTCATGTTCATGCTCCAGGGGCTGGACACGACCCTCTTTGCAGCTGATGGATCCGCAGACCCGGCATTCCAAATGACGCACATCGCATGGGACACTCACAAAGCCCTCATTGGGTATTTCTCGGAAGCGGGACGCCGACTGTCGGTTCTGCGCAAGTTCGTTGCTCAGCAGCACCATGTTTCGCATCTCCAGGCATTTCATGATAACGTCGCTTCCCGTCTTCACGACTTCGACAGAATGGTTACCAGCATCCAAGCACCCCTGATCGCGCCTAAAAGCGATGTCGTGGTCAGCCTGTTGAGGATCAAGGCGGGTGTTGCCCCTGGCCTTGAGCCGCTCTACGCTCTCTCGCGGATCGTCGCTCAGGTGCAGGATGTGTCGAACTCTGGCGCCTTTGGCTATCTCGAGTCGCTATTCGAAGAGGCTAGCCTTGCGCAGCTTGCTGGCAAGCTTGCCATTTATGAGTTTCTTGCTCGCATCTTTGTCGAGTGCTTCAACGTCTATCTACGCCCGATCCGCTTATGGATGGATGAAGGCAAACTCTTAGCGGGAGACAAGATCTTTTTTGTTTCCGAGTCTCCAACCCAAGTCCCTCTCCGTAAGATCTGGAGCGGCCAATATCGACTTCGTCGCACTGCTAGTGGGAAGCTACATGCGCCAAGGTTTCTCCAACCGGCCGCAAGTAAGATTTTCAATACCGGGAAGAACATCGTGGTTTTGAAGAAGTTGGGCCATTTTGGATCCGCGAGCTCTAAGTGGAGCGTGAAGGAACCTCCGCTGGACTATGAAACCATTTGTCCTATTGGAGTTGACCTAGTCCCCTTCCACGATTTATTCGATGCTGCGTTTGACCGATGGATCCAGAGCAAATACAACACTACTTCCACGACGCTCAGGAATGCGTTATTCGAAAACTGTGGGCTGTGGTCTGCGCTAGATGCCATGGAGCATCTCTATTTCATGTCGGACGGATCTGCGACCGAATTCTTCTCTAGCAACCTGTTTGGTAAGCTGGATGCCTTGATCCCTAGTTGGCACAACCGATATGGGTTGACTAGCACTGCTCAAGAGGCTTTCGCCTCACATGTTGAATCAACACGATTATCTGTCGTAGTCAGTCCCGAAGGCCTGAGAGTACCACTTTTGGCGGCTCGGGACTCTGTCAGGGCTGCACTTCCGACCGTCATGGTGAACTACCGGCTATCCTGGCCAGTTCAAATGATCTTATCCGAGGACAGCATATCCCAGTATCAGTCCATCTTCACATTACTCTTGCAAATACGGAGGGCGGCCTACACGCTCCAGAAACAAAAGATCCTCGAGGGCTACTGGACTGACGACGACAACTGGAATGAAAGAGCCCTCTATTATTCAATACGGAACAAGCTGCTGTGGTTCTCTACCACCCTCCAGACGTACTTGGCGACGCTGGTACTCGCGCCGAACAGCTCAAAGATGAGACAGGAGCTACAGAATGCTCACGACGTGGACGCCATGATTGCCATCCGTGCCGCCTACTTAAAACGAGTCATCGACGGAGCCTGTTTGGGGAGCAGATTGAAGCCCATCCGGGAGTGTTTTCTGGACCTACTCGACCTAGCTATCAAGCTTGACCAAGCCCAGGCCTCCGATGCCAAAGAGAAAGCAGAGCTGCGGGAACTTTCGCTTCTTTCCGTCATGTCATCGCCCGGACCGTTCGGGACGCCCAAGCCGAAGATGCAGAGATATGTCCACGACAGCGACGATGACAGCGACGAGGAGGAAAAGCCGAGCGCGGCCAAGCTGGGAAAACCGTACGTGAGCGTGCTGAGGGAGATCAAAGCCGATTGTGACAGGCATCTGCGGTTCATCTGCGAGGGGCTGCGCAGCGTTGCGAGGGCGACGAGCGATGCACAGTCGGCGAAGTGGGATATCCTTGCGGAGATGCTGCAGACCGGCAGTCGGGATTGAGAGGGCTAGGATTGTGACGAGTCGATGATTAATGATAGATGCCGTCAAGCACTGCTTGGCCAAGTAACTCCCCCGTCCATCATCTGTGATCCCCATGCGTCCGAGCCAGAGTCGTTCTCTCTCGGTGCACTTAGAACTCGACCTTCAGTCTCTCAGCAAAGAACTCCATCAGGGGCAGAACCTCCTCTCGGTCCCCCGGCATCGCAACGCCCTTCCTCTTCCACTGCACGACCCTCACGTCTGCAAACTCGCGCTTCGCATTCTCCACGGCGTCTGGCTCGAGCTGGCATACCAGGACGCTGGTCCGGCTCTTCTCGCGCGAGCTCTCCGTGGGGACCATGGACTGCGGCAGCGGCCCGCCGATCGACACGACGCCCTTGAAGGCCGCGCCGGGGACCGGCTTGCCCTCGGTGTCGGTGACGTCCAGCACGCGCTGCGGCTGGCGCAGCTGCGACGCCAGACCGAGCGCCAGCGACCCGCCTTGGCCGAAGCCGAAGAGCAGGATGTCGCTCACGTTCCAGCCGCAGCCGTCGAGCAGTACCTCGCGGACGAGCTTCTGCATCACCAGGCGCTGGGCGGTGGCGAAGCCGGGGTCCTCGTCGATGTCGCCGGTGGCCGGGTCGAGGATCAGGTCGTCGCCCCAGTGGCAGTGGGCCTGGGTGCTCCCGGGCGGGAGGAGCATCTCCGGCAGCGGGGCGGTGCCGCGGACGGAGATGCCGAAGACGCCCGGCAGCGAGAGGTCGCGGGCGAAGCCGGCGAAGGCGGGCTCGTGGTCGCCCAGGCCGTGGAAGAGGATGAGGAACGTGGTGGTGGACTCGGGCGGGGAGGGGATGTGCAGCGCCACGGGGAGGGTGGAGGAGAGTGGGGAGAAGTCGGTTTCTGTGGGGATGCGGGGAGGCATTTTTAAATATTTATCTTGATTTCTTTCCGGGGTCGCTTTATGGGTTCTTGGTGGTGGTTGAGATGGTGATGGAGGTGAGGGGCGTGGATGGAAAGTCCAAGTTGGAACGATGAATGCACGCTCAAGTGAGGGGCTGGTGCATAGACAAACCCGCTGACTTAGAACGCCAAGACACAGCGTCTGTTTATTTGTTTGTTTGCTTGCCCGAGTACAAAGCTCTTCGGAAGCTGCTCGTTTCTGTACAGGCCATGCATCTCTCTCGTAAGGGAACCAGACCGGAAACGACCTTGACAGGGGCCGGCCGGTGACGTCGAGTTCGTGGGGTACGGACGGAGCACGTCGGAGGTGTGGAGCCGCCGCATCTCGGAGCCGCTTGCTGTCTTTTGTAATCAGCCATATATTTGCAATCTAAGTAACCTATCATATAAATGTGTTCGTGACTCCGTGACGTTTCAATCTCGCATTCAAATATCCGTGTAACCTGGCATGTGTGATATATCCAACTCAAACTCAAATCAACGCCGTACCATCTCCTCCTCGCCCGTGCTTCGAATCCTAACGCGAGACGGACCTGACTTCATTTCCTTCCACTCGCCCTCAGCGGTCCATGTGCCTGCCTTGGTGTAGTCTCCGCTCGAGCTGCCTTCCATAAAGGCAAACCGGAAGTACTCGGGCAGGTCCAAGTCGCTGTCTCTAGTCCAGATGAATTTATCCTTTTCATCGTCAGTGTGGTCAAAATATGTTCTAAACCGCTCTACATCGTTGACCAAAATGCTGATGCCGTCGTATAGCGAGTTGGGAGGATCTTTCCACTGGAACTGAATAGTGGAGAACCCCTCCGTGGCGTTGGAAGCCACATTAGTGATGTTTCCGAGATTGATGATGGGGTCTTGGATAACGGGGAGGCGGGTTCCCTTCTGGGCGTCACCCTGCAATGCCTCCGATGTCTGAAGGATCGAATCGAAGCCCCACCTCGCGATGCCGTTGATGAAGAGGCCTACGAGTAGTCCCTGGTATAGCAACGACGGCCGAGTCTGCAAGCTGGTGCCAGGGATCAGGAGCAAGGCGAGAATATAGTGATGAATGCGCAGATTGAGCCCTGGCAGGAGGAGGGAGATGAGTAGGCTGCCGATAAGCAAACCGTATAGCTTAAGGTGTCTGATGAGGCGCCCTTCATGCCTGAAGAACCACATCTGCGACAGCATGATAACCAGCAGCCCGATGACGATGATGGCAAGGGCGGCTCTGGCGCCAGGTTGCTGGTCAAGGTCATGCTTGTTCAGCCGCTGAATCGGGATGAAGCTCAGCGTGTAGTTGTCCATGGCACCGACCCAGCAGGCACCCAGCCACAAGATGGACTTCTCAATCTGAGCTGTAAGGCCTTGGAGGGTGCGGCGGACCCCCATCTTGTCGTACATGACCCAAGCACAGAACATGGCTGGGAGAAACTTGCCCAGCAAGTTCGAAACGAGGCCCGCAATGGATGCATATGGGGGCGGGTCCAAGGCCATGCCGACCGTCCAGAACAAGCCTGTGAATACAGGGAAGAAGAAGAATGCAGGCGAGCTGGTGAAGAGGGACAGGACACCGGAGAAAATGGATGAGACAATCAGTAGAGACCATCGCATGTCGGTGGCGGAGCAATCGGCATCCTCGACGAAGGTAAAGGTCAGAGGGAAGTAGGAGTCGAAGCCCACGCTCTTGATGCCGTTCTTGTTGGAGCTGGTGAAGATCTCCCGGCGCCCGGCCAGCTCGACAACGCCGCAGCCTCCCTTGGCGTTGGATATGACTCCAGCATGGATGGCAGCCCCGCAGATGAACGAATCACCACGGTAGATGAGCGTACCATCCTCGTTAGGTCCACCTACAACCATCGGGCGATAGTTGATCTCTTGGTCACCGACAGCTCGGGGATTTAGGACATGGTAGCTCTCGCAGTCCGCGGAACATCGGAAGGGAAATCCACTGCCATTGAAGGGGCGGCAATCGTTGCCATCGAGGCCGCACGAGTTGCCCGCCCCCCAGTACGTGACACCACACCCGATGTTCTGAGGCTCGCCCCATCCGGCAATTTCGGTGGCCAGTGTGCCCTGTCGCTTGACCAGCACGAAGGTCACAATCCAGATGGCAAAGTAGAAGAAGGCGAGCCACACGCGGTGTTTGAATAGAGGCAGAAATCGATCGAGGAGCCAAAGAGGGTACTCTTGGACGATGGGGAAGAATGGCTTGATCCGATATGGCTGTGGATTAGCAGGGCCCTTAGACCACTTGACGACCTTCCGTGAGACACGGCGCATCGAGTAGGGCACCCATTTCCACTTCTTCCACGATCCTTCGTCTTGAATGAATCGCGGCGTTGGGGGGCCGCTCTCGTCGATTTCGAGCTGGGAGCCGGTTTCCAGAGGCGGCAGAGGCGCATCCGGATGTTCCGAATGGCTGTGGCGGTGGTTCTGTTGGTGCTGCTGGTGGTGGTTCTGCTGGGCGCTGTCGCTCTCGCTGTCGGTGCCCACGGGCACGACTCGGACGGCGACGTCTTGTTCCTCGGGTCTCATGAGGGGCTCGGATTCTTCTGGATCATCACGGCTCACCATGGCGGCCTGAGTTGCAAGAGCAGGAAATAAATTGCCAAGAGGCAGAGTAAGCACTGGCGTCACAATGAAGGCCTCGATTGATGGCGTGGACCGTGGGTTGGCTGTTGGGTTGGCGACAGCGTATTCGTAAACCCGGGCGATCCGTAGCCGGAGCGGAGTTCAGGTGGGGCCTTGCAGGGCTTATCTCACTCTTGCGTTTGAGGAATGCGCGCCCCTGTCGTTGCCGTCGATCGCGCCTGCTTGTTCGTTGGCTGGGAGCGCTGCAAAAGCAATTGCCGGTTTCTGGAGTTCCAGGCTGCGGCGCATCGTGTATCGCGAGAAGTCCATGCTGTCCACCAGCGCAGCCGCATCATGGTTTTATAGGGAGCACAGGGAGCATGGCTTGGACGACGGAGGCTGACAACGTCGCCCCTGTGTCCCACGGGATTGGCCAGCTTGGAATCGGCGGCTCGGGGCGGCGGATCCCGAGTCAAGCCCAGGCAGGTACGATGCACACCGACACGGCAGTGAGTTGCCACCACTCCGAATACAAGTACGAGGCACGCGGCGTCCACGGGCTTCTTGCACGGCGGCTAATCCTCGGCTGTTGATGCACAGTCCGAGACAGTGTGCGCCCACACTATCATCGCAAACCATCAGATCCCTGACCAACTTGTCAAAAAGCGTCGCAACTCAGTAATACACACGGCGTCCGCGACAAGGCGTACAAGGACTGCCAGCCGCAATAGTGTCGTTTAATTTCTCGTCTCTTTCTTGTGCTGCCCAATTCTTCGCTTCTCTGATCCCGGATTTCCTGTTGTTCGCAAGCAGCAATTGTCTCTCCGTACTAACTTCACTTCACTTGGCCATGTCAAGATGACCCAACCTACTCTCAACGACCCCTCCGGAACATCAACTCCCACAATGTTTGAGATTCTCAAGTCCTCCACCGCCGATGTTGGTGCGGCCCGGCTGGGACGGCTGGCCTTCACAAATCGCAGGGTTATGGAGACGCCCAACTACCTTGCCGTTGCGTCTCGCGGAGTCATCCCTCACTTGACGCCTGAAACCATGGAGAGATACACGGCATTTGATGCAGCGTACATGGCTATCGAGGACTGTACGTAAACTCTTTGAAACACTCCTCAAGCCACCCTGACATCAGATACAGTTCTTGACAAGAAAGAGCCGGCCATTTTGAAAATGTCCAAGGATAAGCCTAGAAATATCCACGACTTCACCTCTTTCTCAACCGAGAGAGCCGTAGTTCTCGGCCCCAGGCGCTTCCCAGCCGTCACAACACCAGTTGGCAATGGAGCCCAGCATCTCAGCATATTCACCTCCACTGGCTTCCGCAACCTGACAATCCCCGAGTTCGCCCAGGTTGTTGAAGCCACACAACCCGATATTACCATCCCTCCCGCCGACCTCTTCCACACCAGCACTACCCCCGCGGCAAAGCGCCAGGTACGAATGGTGGAACGCACTGAGGACTGGGTCGACGAGTTCTTCCATCTCTTGGACCCACAGAGGCGGCTGAAGGAACTGGCCATTTCCGTCTTTGCACCGGTACTCCCAGTCGAATACCCTTTGCAATGGGACTATCTCAGACATCTCTCCGAGGATGTGCGACACTATCTTTCAGGACTCGCGATCTATGATGTGAACCTACTTCCTGAGCTTGTCAACTACCCAGGCCTTCTATCGTTGCCGAGGTTGGCATTTGGCCCTTCCAAATCCCCTCAAGACCTCCTCCGCCAAATATCTCTAGGGGTCGATATTTGTACAGTGCCTTTTGTGAACGCCATGTCCGACGCTGGGGTTGGGCTGACGTTCGCCTTTCCGCCCCCTGAGACCAAGGAAGTCCAACCGCTGGGCATCGATATGTGGTCTCCCGAGCATACTACATCTCTATTGCCTCTTACAGAGGGTTGTGAATGCTACACATGCACCAACCATCACAGGGCCTTCATCAAGCATCTTCTCAACGCCAAAGAAATGCTAGGATGGAACCTACTACAGATCCATAATCACTGGGCGCTTAGCGAGTTCTTCAGTGGTGTTCGGAAGACCATGCAAGAAAGCACGGCGAAGTTTGAGGAGTGCAGTCGTAATTTCTCAGCTGTCTATGAACCGATATTCCCCCTCGGGACAGGCGACAGGCCACGAGCAAGAGGATACCACTTCAAGAGTATTGCTGGTCAAGCTAAGATAAACGAGCCCAGTTGGCAGGCCTTCGACAGTGACCTCAGCCCTACGCAAGACACCGAGGCCGATGTCGGTCCACCGGTGGCCCCAGGCGCATAGAGGAAGATCCCTATTGAAGATAGGGTTGCATCGAACCGGTAGAGACCAGCAGGAGTGTATGCTCTCCACCCATACCAACCATGCTGCTGGGAAGGAGTGTCGCCCACCAGGCTGGTAGGGTCCACCTTGGAGGGGATGCTTGCCTGCTTCGTTGAAAAGGTACAGTCCACTTCTCGGGTATGAATGATGCGCCGTTCAACGCTCCGGCTTGATTTTTACAGGTCACCCGGATGAAGTTGGTCGAATCATGGTTGGCTAAAGCACGTGGGAGGCCATTGACGAATCTCGTACTAGGAACTCGCCATGTTCCCCAATGTCGATGACATCTACGGGATGCGAGATACTGCGCGTCGTTCGTAGGAAATTCGGATTCGTCACTTGATCATCGCCGCATCACAACGGGCTTGATCCAGACATGCCACTTCATTGTCGAACAAACCAATCGTCGAGCGGTTTAGCAGCCACTAATACACACAAAAAAAATACAAACTCATTCAACGTTATCCCGCGGACACAGTGAAGAGGCTCCTAGATGAATTGAGATCACAGGAGTTTGACCAACAGTTAGCTAACACGGGCTGAGCAGATCCGGAAAGAAAATCAGCCTCTGTTCAAGATCTTATCGTCCCGGAATACGCGAGCCTCAACTCCCAGGATAGTGGACGAGTGCAACCTCGTGCTAGGCACTACAGGTCAGAGATTGCCGGTTAATGGCGCATTATCTTTGCCTGTTTGTCTCGCCAAGAACCGAATCTCGACCATTAGGCAGTGCTAGGTCTCACAGGCTCGCGAAAATTGTCCCGAGGGAGGCAAGACGAACACAAGACGGCGAGACAAGCAGAATCCGATTGTGGTACAAACGTCATGGTGGGGACGGCCGAAATTAGCCCACTACTATCTATGCACTTCAAGCCAACAAACCAGCATGGATCCGACAGGAGAGGGTCAGCGCTGTGCAAATCTTCTTTACTGCTCTGCGTCGGGGCGAGCAGTGAATACGGCCAATACCCCCGATAGAGTTGAAAAGGTCCGGGGATAAGGTAGCGGCGAGCAGGGGAGGGCTACCAATGAGACAGCCACATCTGCCCACGCGCGAGAACGGTGTGGAGGGGGACAAAGCGGGGGCCATGATCCCGCGTCCGGCCTTCGATGTTTATCGAAGCAGTTGAGCTGACTCTGGTGGACGGGGAATCAGGGACCGTGGGCGTGGTGGGCCGGCTGTTGGTCTGCTCTTGGGAACGTTTGTCTCCATGTGCCTGCCTTGCCCCAACTGGGTGTGCTGCTGCGCGGCTCGGTAAACGTCTTGGGACAGAGACCCATTCCCGGCCGACTTACACGGTCGCCAAGGACCGGCCGTGGGCGCGGAGCTTGCGTGGGGCGCGCCGCGATGGAGTGCAGTAGCATGGGTCAAGCCGATGCACGCAACGCCCACTGCAGGGTCTACATGTCGTCTACAGGCATCTGCTCGTGCTTGGCGACGCCGTTGCGAGCGGGGAGCCCGGCAGACTGCGCACACGTGCCGGTGTCCCTCGCCATGACGCGCCGGAGCTCGCTGGGATAGCTCCAGCAGCCCTTTTTGCCCTCCCAATGGGACGGGACTGACCATGTCGATCCAGCCTCTCTCAGACCACGAATCATGCTCGTCGTCCAATGTCCATTGGCCAAGACCGGCGTGATGATTGCACTGGACAGGGTCAATGGCTGGTCGACTCCTCTCCGCTAGCCCACTGGGGAAGGCGGATGGCGGGAACTGGTTCTAGGATGTGCTTGGAGGGAGCCATTGACACCTGAGATTGCATCCAGCTGTATACAGCTGCAGCAGCTCTCCACGTGGGATCGCCATTGAGAGGATCCTGCCGGGAAGAACCCTCGCGGCTCGAATTATAAGAATGAGTTCGGTGCTGCACAAACCTTCTGCCTGAGCTTCTCCTCCAGCCGTTGCTCTTGTTCCACCATCCCACATCAACACCACACAGAAGCTCCCGTCCGCCGTCTATTAGACACGGGTCAAGCCTCTCGCCATGGTCAAGCTCAACGCCCTCGCCATCTTGGCGGCCTCGCTCTGCGCCGTCTCGGCCCAGACCTACCAGCGCCTCGGGACGTGTCCCAAGCTCGGCTGCCTCCTCCCGCCAGACCAGAGCGAATTCCTGCCCGGTCAGCTCTTCGATCTCCGCGTCGAGGTCCACGCGCCCGTCAATGGCTCCGAGGCCGCGCACAATGGCAAGCCCGATAAGAAGTTCAAGGTGACCATCGCCAAGAAGGGCCGCAAGGCCAAGGACTTCGCCAAGGCCTTTGGCATCGACGAGCCCAAGCTCGAGACATGGGACTTCTCGTGGTACGAGGACCTGTACGCCGAGGACGCTGACAAGCCCTCTGTCGTCAACGTCGCCGCCAAGGCCTACCGCAAGCTCGCCATCCACGAGCCCGGTACCTACATCGTCACCCTCAAGTACTACAACGGCGAGGAGACCACTGCCGAGTGGACTGTTCGCGACCTTGCCACCAAGCGCAAGGCCAAGAACGTCATCTTCTTCATTGGCGATGGCATGACGACCAACATGGTGCGTCTCTCATAGTCAATTGGCTTCCAATTCGTAGGCAGCAGGCTAACAGAAAACCACCAGATCACTGCCGCCCGTCTGCTGGGACACAAGAGCGTCAATGGCAAATACCAGTCCCGCATGAAGATGGACGAATTCCCCGTCATCGGCCACCAGATGACCCACTCCATCGACAGCTACATCACCGACTCTGCCAACTCGGCCTCTGCTCTGTACAGCGGTCACAAGAGCACCGTCAACGCCATGGGGTATGTGGTTCTTCCCCAGGACTGCAAGCAGTATTCAGATACTAACATGGGAACATAGCGTCTATGCTGATTCATCGGCTGATCCATTTGACGACCCCAAGGTTGAGACTATTGTCGAGATCTTCAAGCGTGTCTGGGTTCGTATCTCGAAGTCCACTCAGTTAGCTTAGATCAATTGCTAATGCTGGACTCTAGGGTGGTGCTTGGGGCGCTGTCTCTACTGCTTATCTCGCCGATGCTACTCCCATTGCTCTGACCGGCCACACTCGTCTCCGAAGCCAGTACGGTCCTCTTATCGACCAGGCCCTCCACGGCACCACCAACTACAGCTGGACCGACCACGAAGGCCCCGACGTCTTCTTCGGTGGCGGTGCCGAGTACTTCTACGCCGGCGAGGACTCGTTCCAGGGCAAGGACTACTACAAGGAGTTCAAGAAGGAGGGCTACTCCGTCAGCACCACCAAGACTGCTCTCAACAAGGCTCCCAACAACAAGAAGGCTCTCGGTGTCTTCTGCCAGGGCAACCTGCCCGTCTGGCTGGACCGCAACGTCTACAAGGACAACATCAAGGACTTTGAGAACGATCCTCTCGGTGGCTCGAAGCCCGCCACTGACCTCCCTGGCCTCAAGGACATGACCCTGAAGGCTGTCGATATTCTGCACAAGCGCGGTGGTGACAAGGGCTTCTTCCTCATGTCTGAGGGCGCGTCCATTGACAAGCAAATGCACGCTCTCGACTACGACCGCGCTCTTGGTGACCTCCTTGAGCTCGACGATACCATCCGTGCCACCATTGCCAAGCTCGACAAGCTCGGCATCCTCGACGAGACCCTCGTCCTCGTCTCTGCCGATCACGGCCACGGCTTCGAGTAAGTACCACCTTACCTAAGCCCCGTCAACTCATATTGAGCTCTGCTAACACCAACGCCAGTGTCTGGGGCTCCGCCGACACCGAGTACCTCGCCGACCAGGACGACGACCGCGCCAAGCGCCGCGCCATCGGCACCTACGGTCAGTCGGGCGAGTCGCAGTACACCGAGAAGACAGCCGGCCTCCACTACGGCACCGGCGCCAACTTCCCCTCCAACTGGGAGCCCCGCTACGCCATCGCCGGCGGTGTCGGCGCCGCCCCTGACCACCGCGAGGACTACAAGGTCCACAAGAACGGCCCCCGCGATCCCGCCACCGCGGGCGCCGACGGCTCTTACTACGCCAACCCCGAGGATGCCGTCAAGGGCATCGTCATCAACGGCACCATTGGTACTGATAATTCTCAGGGCGTGCACTCGCTCACCGATGTGCCAGTCTTCGCCTGGGGCCCCTGCCAGGATACCTTCGGCGGCACCTACAACAATGTCGACATCTTCTACAAGATCGCCAACTGCCTGGGCATGGCCCGCAGCAAGGGCCCCGGCAACAAATACCGCTCTTAGGAGGCGGTAGCTGCTGATGGGTTTTATGGCGGAAGGAGGGTTACGACGAGACGACGATGTAAACTAGAAAAGTGATGCAAGAACCTGGCGTAATGGGGATGTAGAAGTAATCCATTTGAAATATGAAGACTACCTAGCTGGCATATGACACCGCACTAACTAGGTATGCGTAAATGCTGCTGTGAACGGTGTGTCTTAATGCGATGCTCCCTGAGGGTGCCAAACTGTTAATGAATCAACGGACAAATCCCGTTCTCTGAATAGCTGTCCCCATATGTGTGCTGGCTACCAGTCATGTACAGGACGCAGGATCCCTTTAGTGGAACACCTGTCTCCAGTGCTTCTGAGGCGAATTCTAGTCACAACAGTCGAGGCGCAGGGTCGAGTGAAGCGAGATGAACTCCTCGGGGTTGATCTCCTCGGGATCAACGTCAGGGAGTCCAACGCGGGGCAGGCAGGACGAGTGCATCCAGATGTTGAGTCTAGCAATATGCTTGATGCGATCAACCAGGCTTTTGATGTTGCGGCCGCGGACGTCCCCGCCGACGATGATCTGGATCTCGGGGAGGTGCTTGCACATGCGGACGAGGCGGTCGATGTTGCGGTCGAAGGAGCCCTCGCCGCCGGAGGTCAGGACACCGGTGAAGCCGCAGCGGACGAGCTCGCGGAGGCCCTCCTGGAAGTCGTCGCCCCTAGCAATGACGTCGAAGGCGCGGTGGAAGACGCAGCGGACGGGCTTGGCGTGCTCGACGAGCATGGTGCAGCGGCGGACATCGACGGCGAGGTCGCGCTCGAGGGGGGTAGCACCAGGGCCGACGCGCTCCAGGATTCCAAAGACGAAGGCGTCACCGCGGACGGGATTCAGGGTGCCGAGCTTCTTGAAGGCGGAGATGGACTTCCACATGGCGTCGAACTCGGCGTCGGAGTAGATGAAGTCCTGCGGCTCCGGGGCGGTGGGGCCGGGGGCCGGGCGGGGCCGGATCATGATGCGGATGGGGATGTCCAGCTTCTTGTCGGAGCCGGCGGGCTTCTGCAGGGCGGCGACGTCGCGGACCGAGGGCGTGAGGCCGCC
>WPDF01000371.1:0-52001 GCA_019137265.1 Neonectria coccinea
GGCGTCGGCGGCCTCGGGGTCGGCCTCGGACGGAGGCGCAGCGGAGACGTGACGGTCCCGGCGCCTCCGTCTCGGCGACGGGCCCGGGTCGGGGTAGAGCGCGGCACTCGACTTCTGGCCGGCCAGCTTCCCCCGGGAGGCGACGGCGCCGGTCCACAGGAACAGCTGGCCGTAGCCAAGGCACTCGATGCCCCGGGCGACGCACTTGGAGCACTGTGGGACGGAGCGATCACAGCGCAGGCGGCGGCGGCGACAGTTGTGGCATGGCTTGTCAGCACCTCCGGACTGGATGTCGGCTGATGGAGCCATGGGGGGAGAGACGAGAGAGGAGCAAGGCGTCTGCGGATGCGAGAAAATGAGAGGGTTTGAGCATAGGAGCCGGGGTACGGAACGGAGCCCGTTCTGAGCCTAGGGAACAGCAAGGTCCGCAGCAAGGGGCCAGAAGCGTCTATTGATTAACAGAGCGTGCATATCAGACGATACGATGCGCAAGTTCCTGGCCTGTGTCTCAGCGAGTTGCGTGGTTCTGAGAAGGTTCTTGTTGTCAGCCCAGGTGTGACGACGACCCACGGTCCTTGTATGGGGGAACTTGGAGCTTTGGCTGGAGGGAAGCTTGCGTCTTGGTACGTAGAACCGGGGAAGTTTCGTGACTGGGGGATCTTCTAGTCCAAAAGAGGCAGCCAAGACGCAATCTTAGTCCCCTCTTCTTTCTCCACTGTTGCCGAAAGCCGGGAACTTGAAAACTGAGGCGGCGAGTTCCACCAGACTAGGGATTAGACTAGGGTGAACGAGGCGTGGAGAGGTCCGTTCGTGGCAGGCTTGCGGCTTTGGGACGCCGTTGATAACGTTCAGACATGGGTGGTGCTCTGGGCTCAGTAATCTGCTGCCCGCGGTTGGTTGATCTGGGGAGAGCTGTTCTAGTTGCTGATAAGAAGAGCGCCGGTTCTCTCGTTAATCTGTGGTGATGACGACGACACCTCTGTCAAGGATCTGGGGACTAAAGAGCAACGATTACTACGAAAAACACGGGGGTAGTAGAAGTTACTCAATAGGGGTTTCTGTATGTTCCAAATATGTGAATTGCAACTTCATCTAGGCTAATAAGTGTTATCGTATCAGACGATTCATTACAGTAACAGTGTATTACAAGTGATCGTCACGTCTTGTAAGTTATGGGCAGGTTTCAACTCAAGCTGTGCCTTCCAGCCACTTTCGACACAAACAGCAAATAACTTTTTATTTCCCAATAGACCACCCGCGAAGAATGCAAGAAACTAAATATTCAAGAACCTATGAATGCAAGGATAATAATATAATTCCGGCGATACCGAACCCATCAGCCCTCGAAGTATTTCGACGCTAGCTGCTAGGAGTAGCTCCACTTTTCTCTCTCCCGCAACTTGTACCGATTTATCGACCCCCAATCATCAAGGCAGAATGGCCGAGTGGTCTATGGCGACGGTTTCAAGCGCATCAAATGTGTACTTTCAACTGCGAAAAGCAGAGAATAGTCCGTTCACGAAAGTGGCAGGGGTTCGAATCCCCTTTCTGTCAAACATTTTCTTTTTGCCTTGTTCTGTGATTTGTTAGCGAGCTAAAAACGAAGGGAACTGGGTAGCTTTTTGCTGCCAAGTACGGGACGTGTGAATGAGAGTCAAGTCACCAGTCACAATTGATGCCTGAGTGTTGCACGGTAAAAGAGACTGAGGATAATGGGCGATGAGGTCGTGGCTTAGAATAAGGTTGGACAGAGGAACCTCTGCGGTTGTTCAACATTGTCAGGCTTTGACATGACAACCCGGAGGTCTGGGCTATTCAGGGACAGCTACGACTAAGGGAGAGAGGCAAGCGGTCAGTCGAGAGGTGGAAACATCACGAGGTTCGGCATTTGTTGGGTTTACTTGGTTTCATTAATCATGCACCGTCTGAATCCCAACACCATGAAGCCATCTTTAGCTAAAATCCAGTTTTCCAATCCGCTATCCATAAATGCTATGCATGCTCCTTCCATCATTCACTTCAAACATTATCCTTCTCTGGTTAATCGTACATCTCCGTCTTATAGAGTCTATCCAAGATTTCTCACGGATTGCCACTCAGTATGGGGCAGTGCCCTCGGCCAAGACGACTAGCATTCGATGCATGTCCACCTTGTGCATGGCGTCTTCAAGTAGCTGGATCCGCTTGTCGTATCGATGGGTGTTCATGGCCAGTCGGGATTCCGCAAAGTTCTTCATAGCGAGGGTAACTCTCTTGGTGTAGTACTTGATGAGGCTGTGGCCTTGTGCGTTGAGGGCAGAAAGCTCCCGCTCCCGCTGGACGCGCATGCCTTCCTGCTTGGCGTCAAAGTGGCGGCGAACAACAAAAGTCATGTTGCGGTTCATCTTTCTTGCCTCGAAGACGAGATCTGCAAGCTCAGTAGTGTTAATCGGGTGTTGGTGGGACATCTCGGTCATGGCGTCTCGAGTTCGGCGGAGACACTGGATGACGCTCTTGACGTCGGCGTCCAACTGGTCCTCAACGCTGAGAGGTTCCCGGTGAGGGTCTGCAGCCTCGAAAGAAGATCTGTGGCGGTAAATGAAACTGTAGATAACGTCTTCACCTTGGCGGTTGGCGGAAGCGGGAGGCATGTCGAATGACACCTGGGAAGGCATTGTGTGGTAATTGAGAGGGTAAGAAGTGTGGTGAGGTTGTGATGAATTGAGAATATGGTGTTGACAGTCTGTGTACGTGTTCGATGGTCGAGATGAACGAAAGAGTTGCGTGAGCTGAGATATGCTTGGGCAATTGAGTGTTGATGAGATGTGGAAGGATGGAAGACTGATGGATTCCATAATGGGCAAATGATCTGGATTTATACTGTTTCGCTGATAATTGATGAGAACCACAACGGCCAACTGACTTGATGATAAAAAAGCCAAAAATCGAGCGTCAAGGTTGTTTCGGAAAAAGGATAGGAACGCTTTGGTGAGGACACGGGCTCCGCCGTTGGTTCGCCTTTCTTCGGACCCTTGTGGCCTTGGTAAAAACAGAATCGCAGGGTATTTTTCAGATGCCGAGTTAGATCTTTCAGGACGACCAGATTTTTCTGAGCGTTCCATGGTTCTGGCCATGGTGTGCAGTTCGTGGGCTGTTTGTTGCGAGTTGATGGTTAAAGAACCAGAGAGGTTATCGTGAAGCAGACCGAAGCGAAACACTCGCTTTGACTAGGTACCTAAGAGTAGCACCCAAAGGCAAAGATTCGGAAGAAAATTAGGCTGGGGAATAAAAGGTAAGTTAGGAGCGTAATGTGCCTGAAGTTACGAGCTAATTAGTGCCTCGAAGTTTCGAAGTTGGCTGGGACTGCGCTGCCATTTATGCGCACCACCATTCCAGCCTTAGGGATCTCCAATTGAACAAACGTCACCTACATGACGATACTACTAAGGATCTTACGGGAATACCTGAGCGTGACGGGAATTGGAAAGCTGTCGATGACTCAGGGTCCTGCCAAGGCTGTTGATTCTGATCTATCAGATGATCTCGTTCTTGGCATCAGCTATCCGCGAACCACCAGTATGTCATAGTACTACGTAGTTCCCAGCTAAGTCTCCTATGGACAATGACTAACCCAAGGTCGGCTCTGTACTGGTCCCCAGGCGGAACGATGCCTCCCAAGACTCGGCCGTCATTGCCACAGCGGTAGTTGACCCTATGCCATACTATGCCGCCACCCGATCGTCTGGCAAACTTCAATGCCTTCAAACCAACGAGGTATTATCCAGTGGGACCTGATATACGAGATCGGAGTATGTTGGCGAGTAAACCAGCTCGACTAACTGCTCTAATGGCCGTTCACATACCCTAAGGCTAGACGCACTGGATGTCTAATTCACAGGCGACCTCATCTAAACCATTTCTCTGAGGATTAACATCCTTCCTGCGTAGAAAACTCTAATGGCATAATGTTTAACGCACTCAGAATTGAGACAGGTGCGGCGGAATTGTTTGCACCCAGGGTATCAGAGTCCACGACGCGGCTACGGGCGGTTGAAGTGGGTCAGACCCGGGTCGAAGTGAGAAGGTTTATTTGAGTAGGGGTCTGATGATAAAGCTTCTGTAAAGTTTTGGGTTTAAGGTAAAAAAACGGGAAGAAAAAGGGCCTTGTTGCAGAGGAGATACTGTGGACTTAGGGGTCCAGTGATGCCCTAGTGAGAAATGGTCCTCGTCTCGCGATGTATCTTTCTCAGAGACAGAACGCACCTAACTCCTTCGACTTCTTGTAGGGAAAAACTCAGTTCAGTGGAATTGCTTTCGTGTCAAAAAGGTGTCTCCTACCCGGCTGTCGGAGGAGTTGGTCCATGGGACTGGAGGTTTGAGAAGCCACGCCTCCGTGGGCGTATCTCGACAGCCATGGTCTTATCCGGCTGGCATTGGACTTTGTAACCCATCAATTCTGAACTCAGACGCTATAGAAATGGACAAAATTCGAGTCCCTAAGACTATCTGCCAGGTGCATTTACGTGGGTGTACGGATTTGCCCACGAGGCCAAGCCTTTGGCCACCCCGAGGGAAGAATACGCCGTTCGAGGTGGACTATTAAGGTTGACCGGGACTCTTTCAACGTCCAAGGGCAAAGTATGGCAGGCGGAAAATAGAGTTGTTATGGTGCGTCTACCCTGCTCGCCAGCGCAAGAAGAATAGAAACAGGGCCATGGTCTTAGGCACGGACAAGTGAAGACGGGGCATCCTATTTGCACATGTGGCTGCCCTCGCACAGTTTTCTCACCAAGGAACAGAATATTAGGATGACCTATTTTTTAATAGAAAAAAAAACAGAAAGTGATACCTCGAGGAAATTACTCTTCTTCCAGCTGAATAATAACGTCTTCTGAGCCGCCCGTAGCAAGTACTCCTATGCTATGGGCGTCTTCAATGAGAGCGACGTTTACGTATCGGTAATGTATAGGGTTGTAGGGTAGATGACAGAACCTCACTTGTACTTCCTATGTGCTGTTTAGAAGTGCCATTCAACATCGTCGTGTCAATCTATCACCCAGCACATGGTAATAGCACAGGCTTCAATCTAGGCACTTCGACTACTGGAGTATGCACTTAGGGTGTAGAGTCGCAGGGATGCAGCCACTGAAAAAAGCATCGGAGAGGTCCGACGGCAGGGTGTGGTGAACTAGTAGTCACCAAAAGGTGGATGAAGTGTTGGCGAAGCAACACCCGGGCAGATAGCTCTGCCAGAGCAATATGGCAAATTGATGAAGCTGTACGGAATCGTAATCGGGCAGCTTATGGACTACCGTGGTGGTGTTGATGACTGAAACGTCGTGTTGCCTCTTGTGATGCCATCCATCTGGGCGATGTACAGAGATCGATTCACAGTGCCCATTTCTGCAAAGACGCTGAGGTTACAGCGCAGGTCCCGCCTGAAAATGTAACCGCCAAGGGGCTTCTACCGCCGACCCCCACTGAAGAAATCCCTGCGTCGGCGACTTCCGACGGTGTTCAGTGGCATTCAGTGGGGCCGTCCGCAAGGCACCAGCAAATGGATCGCTGCGGATCGCGGGGTCCATCGCGAAAAGAGCAGGAGCGAGAAAAAAAAAAAAGGTGCCCGTGCTTCCGCGCACGCGGGTCGCCATCCATCATGGAATCCTCAGGCCCTTCAACCCTTCTTTCTTCTCTTTTCTTCTCTCTCTTGGGCACCGTTTTGGCTGCGTGCTCCCCGTCACCTCTTGGTCTTACTCTTTCTTTACTTTCTCGCCTCGTCTAATACTACAGAATCTAATCCGCCAAGATGCCTGAGAAGCTCTACGTCACCTACAACGATGTGAGTGCCAGCCGCAACCCCTCCTACCCCGCCACCCCGCCGTGATGGTGATCGATGAGCGATGACGATAGTGCGCGCCGGCGCAAGCTGGAGTTTATGCCGTGAGGGAGATGTTGCCAGACACAGCGGGCGCGCAAGGAGCAGCTGCTTGCAGATTACTTGTGCTGCGACATCGTTGGGATCATCACGGGCATGGAGAACCTGGGGAGAACCGCACCACACGGCGCACACCACTTCTCGCATCTCGCACTGCTTGTAACCCACAGCCACTGACATGACTCTATCCAGGTCCACAAGCTGTGCCAGCAGTCGGCTGACAAGCTGCTCGCCGAATTTAAGCCCCAGCTCATGATTGCCATCGGCGGCGGTGGCTACGTCCCTGCCCGAATCCTGCGATCCTTTCTCAAGCAGCCCGGATCTCCCAACATCCCTATCCAGGCTATCGGACTCTCCCTCTACGAGTCGCTCGGTAACGACGAGGTCGAGGCGCCGGGAACCAAGGTAACCCGCACCCAGTGGCTCGACATGACCGCCCTGGGCCAGATGGAGAACCTGGTTGGCAAGCGCATCCTGATCGTCGACGAGGTCGATGACACCCGAACCACCCTCGAATATGCCGTCAAGGAGCTTGAGAAGGACGTCGAGGCCGCCCGTCAGCGCATGGGCCCCAATGCCCCTAAAACCGAATTCAGCATCTTCGTTCTTCACGTGCGTATAATCGCTGAGTTCAGGTTCCAGTTGCCTCACATGCTAACCCCGTCTAGAACAAGGACAAGCCGAAGAAGGGCATCCTGCCCCATGACATGCTGTCTAGCGGTTACCAGGCTGCCCGCACTGTCAGCGACGTGTGGATTTGCTACCCCTGGGAGGCCACGGACATTGAGGAGCACGACAAGCTTGCTCGCCAGCAAACATCTAACGGCAACTAAACGGTGTCTTGGACAAAATTAGAATATTACCAGACCAGATCACGGATACGATAAATGAATGTCTCGCGGGAATTGAAAGAAACATCACGCATGAATTCCTGTCCTTGACGCTAATAATTATCTCAAACCACCCATCACTTGTGACATCTCATCCACTTTGTCTAATTCATGATGATTCGCCTGCGGTTGTGTCTTACAAGTTGATGGACAAACTGTTCGCGCCAGACTGTGCCCCTCTAGTCCGAAACTCCTCCGCTCGTGACTCCCAGATCGCCTCCATCTTCCGAATGAACAAAGAAGGAAGATTCGCGTTGATGATGTACCTGCTCTCTCGGAAAAGCAGATACATACTGGCCGACATGTAGCTTCTTCGGAAAAGCTTCCAAGTTCGTGAGAGCACTTCACCAGGGTCGGACATTTGGCTCAGGCTTGGAGCTGTGGCTGGTCGTGGCCAAGTTGGGTTTTCCATTACCGCATCGACCAGCGTGGACTCGACATAGGCAGGGGTTTGTTCGATGGGGGCGCAGTCGCCAAAGTCAGACATCCAGATCTGGTTTCGGCTTTTATAAACTCCCAACCGGAACTCGACGCCTCTCCCATCAAGGCCGCAGTCCCAGTGCAAAATGGCCAATGCCGCACCCATCATGCCCGACCAGCCTGGAACGCAGTCTGCGCATTCTTCCCAAAGCTGGTCGAAGTAGACAGGCCGGTCCTGGAGCCTCCCCGACTGATGGTCTAAGAAAGAGGACATTTCGCCTAGGTGCACGCGAAGTCTCATCTCAGAGAATCCAGGGTAGTCGAGGGCGACTTGGTGAAGTTGTGGATCCAGAAACTTTCGAATGAGCATGCGTCTCTGTTGGTAATAGAGGGGCTCGATGTATTCCATCATGAAGCCCTCGACGGCGGAGGTCCCAAGGCGCCTTCGTTGAGATACTGCGGCAACTGGTCGTGGAACCCGGGGACGGGGAAGTCGACTGTGGTGCACATGCTCCCGGACTGAAGCCCAGAGAGCTCCAATCTGGTTGTAGACGTCGGCGTGAACTTCAAATTCACTGGCAGCGCCATACGATTTGTCGCATAGCTTGACGGCGACTTTCTTGTTGCCGAGTTCAGTAGTGAACACCCGCGACTTTTCCGTGACGGCAATTTTGTTCAGTGCGAACGTTTGCTCTTGAGTTTGGTCGTTGACAAGAGGAAAGGAGTTGAACAATCTACCGAGACGATTCCGAAGTGGTGGGTCCCGGACGTCTTGTTCCGCAGCTGTCGTGGGTTGGGACCGCCGGGTTGATGTGGCAGGCTTGGTGGTGATCCAGTACTTTTCTCCTCGCTTGACCAATACCTGATCAGGGATTGAATTTTGTTTTGAAGGCATGTTGGTCTGAGGAGTGCTGGCCCGAGGAATGTTATCTTCTGTAATAGCTTGGCTGTTGGTGGTAGCTGTGGACTGGTAATTGTGTCCAGGAAGCATGACGTTGGGGGCTGTGTGGGTTTGGGCGTTGGAGTGAGTGCAGTGAGTGCAGTTGGTAGAAGTCAAGGTAAGACGGAAGGTATGATTGAAAGCTTCAGAATGTCTTGTCCGGGGCGTGAAGAAACCAGATCTGGGGATGAACAGAGCAATATATACCCACGAACGATGAGAGTTCAGCAGAGATATGGAAGGTAAACCGTAGGGGTATCCAAGATGGAAAAGTCTATTCATTCAATCATCAAGTCTATCATATCTACGGTCCCTCTATGTATGGGACCACAACAGGGTATATGCTCTTTAAACCTAGTGTCTCACCCGGCATGCCCTCTCTAGCTGCCCAGCGTGCCCTCTCTAGCTGCCCAGCGTGCCCTCTCTTTGATGCCGCTCCTTCAGCCGCTTTTCTTGTTTCATAAACTCTCTAATACCCACGGGCACACTCTCAAAGACATCCTTGGCCCAGAGGTCCTTAGCGATCTTGGTAGTGTCGTCGACGCCCGCGGTGGGAGTCCAGTTGGAGTCGGAGCCGCCGCCATCCGTGTCCACGGACTCTGCGCTCTTGGCCAGCGCCGCCTGGGCCTCGGCGCTCTTGAGGGTCCACTCCTCCATCTCCTCGCGGAAGGTCTCCCATACGCAGTTGACGCACCCGCTCATGCAGCAGTTGTCGGGCTCCTCGGGCTTGGGCGGTACGAGGACGCCGGCGATGTATGTGGACTGGGACTGCTTGGAGGCCATGCGGGCGGCCATCTCCTCGGGGGTGAGCGTGCGGGAGCCGAAGATGTTGCGCACCCTGTCTTGGGGCGTGTGCTCTGGAGTGGCCGGGGCCGTAGAGGTGTAGGGTTTTAACTTGGGTGCGGGCTGTTGCTTTTTGGGAGGCGAGACCTCAGGGTTCGGAGAGCTGGCCAAAGTTTGGGGTCTCTTCAGTGGTGACGGCGCTTTGAGGATGGTCTCGTAGTAGGGTCCCAGCGGGGTTCTCTGTGGCCACTTTTCCGTGGCGGCTTTGGATGCGCTGACGTAGGTTCGGGCGTGGGCAGGCGACGACAACAAGGGCCGCAGGCGCGGGGCCAATCGCGCCGAGATTGACATTGTTGGGAGAGGTCTGAGGAAGACGTTGAGGGTTATTGGGGCTGCATTCGCGGTGAGGTGGTCGGTGTGTCGAGTTTGGAGGCTGAAGGTCGAAGATGAAGGTTGCGGGTACGGCTCAACGGGAACTCGGGCGAAACTTCTTGGAGTCGCGAACTCGGAAGTCCGTTGATTTGCCTCGGACGTCATCGGGCTGGAGGATGACCAATGGGGGCAAGGGCCCTGGCAGATGGAGGTACGTACCTGTCTGGGGTCAGGTCTGCAGCTGAAGCGTCACGTGGATGACCTGGCGCATCACATGTTTTCGCGTCACTTGGGATGAAGTGGTGAAAAAAGGTCATCTGCTCTTGGATAATTCACCGCGAGGTCATTGGAACCTGCAGTATTACCGTAATTCTCCATCCTACGGGAACCCGCCTGAAATCCATTTTATCTTCAACTGCCAGGTCAATCTGGGGCTTGTTTTGGCTGCAAGCCAGATTCGGCAGGCGGTGAGGCCCACTTGGACGCGACGGGATCCGTCCATGTAAACAACCGGAGAATGCGATTATCCACACCTGCAGCTACCTGCTTGTTAGCTTCAAAGTTCCAACCCAGCTTCCGAGTAGACATGACGGGCACTTGAGAAACGCCAACAGCACACATCCCAACAATGGAGGAGTCCGCGCCGAAGCGGCGACGCACATCGCCGCGTACCTCGTTGGGAATCGACGCCGCATCCACCACGCCGCCGTCCGCCGATGAAGAATCCACCACGGCGCGACGGAAGCGCCCATCCTTTGCATCGCCCACCAAGGCCAGCCTTGCGCGCCACAACCCCGAGGTCCTCGAGAGACGGCAGTCCGCGTCCCCTCAGAAGAGCCCCGAAGCTCGCTCCTTTGCGCAGCACCTCGAAGATGAACCCGCAGAGCAGAGCCCGTCGGAGCTTCTGGCGCTACGGTTGGCGAATAGCGTGCTAGAAAGCGACGCGGGGAAGACGGACGATGCAGTGCCCACGCCCGACACTGGGAAATCAATTCGACGCGCAGGGGGCTCAATGGCATCTGCGGCGAGGCGAACGCCTAAGAGGCCAAATCCCCGTCCATTACCACCGCCTGGTTCTGACGAGGAGGTCAACCCGTTCGTCGGCAAAGTCCTTCGGCGATCCCCTCCGCCCGACGCGCCTGGCCTCCCAGCTGCTTCGATACCCCAGCCCGAGCCCGAGCCCGAAATCCCAGAGCCAGAGCTGCCTCCGTCTGTACCCGATGTCATCTCGTCGACTCCGCCCCGAGGGATTCACTCCAGCCCACTGCGATGGAGGGAGAAGAGCAATCCTAAGCCGAGCTCTCCCCTCAAACAGCCCGCGGCTCGGCCGCCCGAGAAACCAACCTTTCCGACAAAGGCCATCCGGCAACCACAATTAGAAAGGGCAGATACGCGGGCGACGGTGCCTGATCCAGAGTCAACAACGAACCCCCGAAAGACACGCGCCTTCGACCCGAATGCGACGAAAAAAGAGGAGAGACAGGCCTTACAAAGGGAGATTGAGCAGCTGAGAAAGGATTTGGAAACGGCGCAAAAAGAGAATGAGCGCATCCGAGTCATGCAGAAGTCAGGTCGGGTATTGGCACCAGCTGATCCGGACGCGATTGTTGACCTCATGCGACGTCAACATACCGAATCGGACAGTCTATCACAAATAGCGGCATCCCAAAAACTGGTCAAGATGGCATTGAATCCCATTGGGCTTCTTCCCTTTGGAAAGCCGCCGCAACCAGCCCCCACAGTCCCTCCAGCGCCCATCAACGAAGACGAGGATCTCAACATCAAGTCTCATCACCCAGTTCTGATGACAGCCGAAGAAGAACTGCCCTACCTGGAGCTGTTTAGCCCCTTCTCTCTCACCTCGAACATATCGGCTCTACCCCAAGAGCCAAATCAACCACCACGACAGATGCATTCGATCACTCTCCGATCCCGCGAGTCTCCTGGGCTGTTCACAGCGCGAATCGAAATGACCGTCAACGCCATAGACCTGACCATCCTGGACTTGAAGGTCGCTGCCCTGGAACCCGCTGCAAAGGCCGAGCTGGGGCCCTTTATTCACAAGATCTGCAATGGAGAATGCAACCGAACCATGCAGCGTAACGTCGGCATACTCTCGTGGGCCATGGGAGAGTGGATTCGAGTCGCAGTGGAGCGAGCGGCCTTCTGGTGCCAATTGGAGAAACGTCTGGGGTCGAAGGGTGCAGTGCTGGAAGCTGCGGAGAAGATGCGAGCACGAAAATCAAGACGGAGGAAAGACGACGAAGAGGATGAAGGACCATCAGAGGACGGTGAAGCACTGCAGAAGGCAGATCTCATACGGTATCTTGGACAACAGTGGTACGAGGTTTCAATCCCACATGACGACATGTTGGGCTCTGCGGTGCGGTTTGAGTGGAAGACTGGGTTCGATTGGACTGGAGAGGCCCAAAGCAAACTGGGTGTCATGATTGGCGTGCCAGGGAAGTGTGAGTTACCATCCTGTCCTTGCCGTTTGACTACATACTGACCGCTCCTCGCATAGGGCACCAAATGGATGAACGAGGAGCATTGGGCAGGATACCCAAGCTATTTGCGGAACTAGTGGACGGCGGAGAGAAACCAGAGACGGCAGTCCAGACTATAGTGGCATTGGTGGCCGGAGACACGGCATGAGTTCGCTGCAAAGGGCACGAACTGAGAGACGAAGTAATGATCAGGTTTACAAAGTAGCATTGCCTGCCTCGCGGAGAGGCCAACCGCAGCGGCGCATGGCGCATTGTACGAGCAACAGCATGATACCATAAGAGTGATTAAATGTATTTGGCCAAAGGGTAGATCAAGGCCTGGATGTGGCTGCCATATCGTACACGCCGTTCTTTTTCTCTATGTCCATTAGATTCCAGTGTCGGTCGCAGCACGAACGCGGGCTGTTTAGTCGACGTCAACGCCGAGCTTTCGCAGGTCGACCTTGGCCTCGTCAATCTCCTGCATGAGCTCCTTGTGGGCGTCGGGGACGTCGTTGAAGGTGAGGATGCCGAGGCCGAGGCGGAAGAGGAGGTATGCGCCGAACGAGACGAGGGCCCAGAAGGGGAGCTGGGAAAGAAGGCGAGTGTTAGCCTTGAAAAGACAGCGGAGGGCGACGGAGGGGACGTACCACGGGGACGATCTGCTCTTGGATTGCAGGGGGGAGAGGGATGAGCTCGAGGAAGAGGGCGAGGTAGAGCTGTAGTGGATCATATTAGCGAATTGCCTTGTCAAGGGGAAAAGCCAGAGGGCGTACGGAGGAGACGAGGAGGGCGAGCGAGATGGTCTGCTGGGCGCGAGTCATGGCTGCGAGTGGGACGTTCTTGGTGGTGAAAAAGGAGAAACGAAAGAATGATTGTGTGCTGAGGGCGCAAAAGAGTGAGGTCGTCGGCGATGTCTGGCGTGTGAGGAGACGTGTAAGGTGTGTGTCAGGGGTCGGGTGGGCGCGTTTGCTGGGTGGGAAATTTCGGATGACTAAGGAGATGAAGGGTGTCTGCTTAGTCATTCGCACACACTGTCCGGCGACGCATACCTGCACCGGGGCCGGTGCAAATAAGCCCACGTGACATCGTGCACCGGCCCCCCGGTGCAATTAAGATCCATTATGTAAGAGGAAATATAGTCTCATCGAAGAGGGGCAACTAACATACCATAAGTTAACCCAATTCAACGATCAATAGCTCCTATAGTCCTAATTCTACCTACTACGCCTTTTTTCCACTATAATAGACTTAATTGACGTTCCTCTTCGCTTTCCTGATGATGCCTTCCCCCCTGAAGGCGAATTCACCTCCCGGGAGGAGCTACATAAAGCAATCAACGAGTGGGCAGCCCCATAAGGTTATGCCTTTATGGTCGGAAGGTCTAGGACGACTAAGAATAGAAGAAGTAAAGTTATCTTCAACTGTGACCGTAGAGTAGGGCGCACCCTATCGCTCTTAGCTTCAAAGAAACAGCATCGTTAAATATTGTATGAAGAAATGCTATGATGTGTGTGTGCAAGAGAGATATTACACATACACTTGTATCCCTCTTACATCCGACTTACATAATGGATCTTAATTGCACCAGGGGGCCGGTGCACGATGTCACGTGGGCTTATTTGCACCGGCCCCGGTGCAGGTATGCGTCGCCACACTGTCCTCTCCGATCGCTTCACACTGAATGTCTTTACTGTAAGTTCTAGTCCTTAAGAAAAGATTTCCGATAAATCCATGCTTATTGAATTCTTCTTCTTTAAGTTCTAGGGTGGATTTCTGCTCACACGGCCAAAACCAGTTCGCTTCCGACAGGCCAATCTACTTGAAGCTGAGCTGTACCTTGAACAAAGCGACCAACAACGTGAAAATTATATGGGCATCAGGAAATCACATTCTGGATACATTTTGGTAGGTAAAAGGAACGACAATTTCCTTGTCATTGTTCGCGCGTTTGTTCCGGCAATCTAAGTGACAAAACACGGATTGTTCTACATATGTCCCTAAAAGCCAGTCAGCACAATGTTATTTACGCCGATCTCTCTCACCTTCTTCTGGAGTCACTTACGTGTTCCATCTGAGTCTCACCCGAATCGCCGAACCCGTTTCCCGTTTATAGACTAGAACACATGATGAGGCAGGCCCATGATAAACGTTCAAAGCTCGGGAGTTTTGTGCTGGACTTTCGGAGCTAGACCCTCGTCCTCGCTGTTATTGTTAGTGCGTTTCCTCTTTTTAGCTTGGGTCTCCTTGGACTCGGTCTCCTTCTTGGTCTTGGTCACCTTCTTTCTCGTGGCCGACTTCTTCTTCGCGGTGATTATCTTCTTCCCTTTGGTCTCCATCTTCTCCTGGGTCTCCTTCTTCGGTCTGATTGGCTTCTTCCCTTTGCTTACCGCACCTAGGCAAGGGACTTCCCCTAAAAAAGGGACCTGGTCATCTTGCCGAGCAATACGAGGCGCAGGGATGATGAGCGTCTCTTCTGGTCCCAGCTCCGCGTGCGAAGTGGGAAAGACATCCTCTGGAGTATCCCAGGGCAAGGGCGGGAGCAGTTCTGCAGGTGCCCTGAGCACTGTACAGGGACTTGGCGGTTCTGACAAGTGGCGTGTTCTTGGTGAGTTCCAATGGATAGACGTCGCAAACACCGGCGGAGGTTGTCCTTTCCCGCAGAGCTCAATGGGGTCGAGGGGTCGACCGTTGCTCTTGGAAGCGTCCCGAGGAAACTTCTCATTCATCCAACGCTGAGCAGCATCGAGGACATCCTTAATGCGGGACCCGTTGATGTTGAGAGGTAATTTGTCGAGGGCAGTGCCGGGCCATCTGCACTGGGCGTCCATTGACTGAATCGGTTGGATGAAGTGACTCATTTTGTCGAACCGTCTTTGCTTCGGGGGACTTTGTTCCATCTGCCCTCTGTTGTTCCATTTCTCCCATTCTCTCTGCAATTTGTCCAGATCATAGCAACTTTTCTGCCACAGCTTGAATGTTTCTTTGAGTCTCTTCAACAAGGCGCGATACTTTCCCAGCGAGCAATCGTCTTTCCACATCTCATCAACAAGGCCGTTAGCGTGGAGCGCCAAGTGCACAACTTGAGCTCCAGTCCCAAAGAAGTCCCATCTCAGCTTGCATAAATCCTCAAGCTTGGGATCGGACGTCCTCAGCTTGTCTGAGGGCTTCATCGGGTCGCCGAGCTTTCTGATAATGAAGCCCTCGTCGTCGGGTCGGAAGATAAGATGGTAGACCTGCCAGCCGCGGCAGGCCGATGCAACGCCTTTAGAAAAGCACATCTGCCACATTAGAAGACGACAGCAGGAACCGTGAGAGACGCATTGTGAGGGTTCGGCATCTTCTCTGTGATGACACTTCGGGGGCTCTTCGTAGGGCTGGTAGACGGTCTGGTTGTATCCAAGGTGAATGACAGCAGGGCGGCGGGTTTCACACAAGGTAAAGTGCGCTACAGCGGTCAAACACATGTCAGAGGTTGATGCACAGTTTGTGTGAGGGTTTGGCTGCTTGCAACGTAATTGGGGATGATGGCGGTGAATACAACGAATGCATCGGGTGTTAATATCCCAGTCGAAGTCAAGCTTTATATAGCATATCTAGACAAGATGCTTTATTCCTGTGAGCATACGACAAAGAGAACATCGACCCTATTTTTGGATCAAGAAGCTTGTTCGCATTGAACACTGCCATTGTTTGCACTACGCGGAACAAGCATTAATGAAAGGGAGTTCCCTGAAACGCGGACACTGTTAAAAGAAGTACAGAGAACTGGCTGTGAGCTCTACAGTTTTGGGGGAGTTGTCTACACAGACAACTCCATACCCTCATGCAGCATGTTACACACTTTGCTGGCGTTTCCATGCATCCCAACGAGAAATCATCGAATACTTTGCATGATAAATGTCTGGCAGAGACTTGTAGCTGATATTTTCTCTACTTAGTACATCAACGCAGTGATGTTTAGGGCATTACTGACGAGAGAGTTATGTTTCGCAATTTACGATGAAAGTCCCCGTTAAATTATCTTCACCACACTACATGCGGGTCACAAAGGTAGTAGACGAATAGAAAGATATAGCAAGACGGTTGTTTACATCTGATACTAGACATAGAAAACATAAGAGCGAGTATTGCTAGGCAAACTGTGGCCGGTTATCCGTATAACCATCCCTTCCATCATCATCATATCAAAGCAAAGCACATGCACTACAATCTTACCTCCTGGGAATCACCGTCAAGGGATCCTGTCCCTTTCTCAAAGCAGTCAACAACAACTGCATCCTCCCATCAACCCTCGTATCTAACCGCGCACAAGCCTGAGACACAGCAATGCCCTCGGCCGCACACATCTTCTCCACCTCGCGCACCACCATCTGGCGGATGCTCACGTAGTTGCTCGCGTACTTCCTATCGCGGAGCGACCCGGTGCGCCAGCCCGTGTCGTACATCTTCTCCAGGTCCTCGATAGCCGGGTTGCCGTGAAGGCCGTCCTTGTACTCTTTCCATACCGCAATGACCGTCTTGGGCATTTTGTGGAACTGGAACGGGCGGCCGGGGGGGCCGGAGGCAACGCGGGCCTCCCCTGTTCGGGGGACCGAGTAGCGTGGTTTGGAGGCTGGTTCCTGTAGTTCGTTGTCGAGTTCTCCCTCGAGTTCTTCGTCTGGTGACACTTCGCGGGGCGTTGGAGAGCGAGGCGCCGAGACGGTGGAAGCGTCATCAATCTCCTCCTCGTCACTCTCGGGCTCGTAGTCCGAATCCTGCTTCTCGGTCTCCGGCACGCCCTCAATGGGGGACAAGGCATCCGAGTAGGGACCATTGATGGCCTTCCATCTCGCGGTCCGCAGCGTCCGTCGACTAGAACCCGCCACCGTCTGGCTTTCGACACTCTCGTCGCCATCGGCCACCGCAGAGTCCCGGTCTACGAACCGAAGCTCCCGATCCTTGTGGGAGTACTTGAGGTCCCTCATCGCCAGGTCCAGCTTCCACTCGTGGATTTCCTGCTCGGTCATTCCCACTCGGCGCTTGATCTTGCGCTGGGTGGCCGAGGGCACGGTCTTGCGCTTCACGGCTCGTGTGCCGGTGCTTCGCAAGGGCGCGGTGAAGGTGGTTAGGTCGGGGGTTGGCGGCAGTCTGTCGAACGTGATTAGAGTGTCGGGGGACTCGGCTGGGTATTCCTCATCCTCGAGAAACTGTGTGGTTTCTGGGACGTCGACGTCGTGCTGAACCACGTCATCTTTGTCGAAACCTTCGAGTGTCCGATCGGTGTCATTGTTGTCGGAACCTCCGAGTCTCCTGTCAATTTCTTCAAGTCTCTCGTGGATATCATCGAAGGTTGTATCCAGCTTGTCTAGTAAGCGGTACATGTATTCGGGTGGATCATCTACTTGACTGCCAGTGTCTTCGGAGACCGTTCCCTCAGGGTCAGTGTACGATTCGTTGTCGACATCCTCCCCTCCCATGACTTCATGGTGATTAGACGAGGCCGACTCAGCCCTGCGTGAAATTGGCTGTAATTTGGATCCTGGATCCGAGGTGATGGCTCGGATGCGATTCACATATGCGCCTCCCATGCGCCGCGCAATCTCAACCTCAGGACCTTCGTGTGTCGCATCTTTGGCAAGCGCGCCGTTTTTGACCTGCTCCATAAAATCCACAAAGCCGTGCATCAAGACAGCGTGCGCATTTCCTTTCCTCTCCAGCATCTTCAGCTGCATCTCCAAGGCCTCGCATTTCTGCCGCAGCTCGTCGTTGCGGTGCCGCTCCGCCTCAAGTTCCGAGACGTAGTGGTCCTGCATGTTGACCACGGCCCTAGCCACATCGAAAGAAACCTTGTTGACGGTGTCATCGATTCGCGCTTGTCTCGAGGTGCGGTTCTCGGCTTGGATTGGCGGGCTGGCATTTCGTCGCGATGTATCGTTCATGCAGCGGCCGCTGGGTCCCGGCGCGGATATCCGGGTTGCACGGCGATGTGGGTCCCGCGCCGGAGAGGGGACCACTAAAGCGGAGGGCTCCGGCGACGGAGTCGGAAGCAGTGCCAATGCCGCTTTTGCCATGTTTCGAGGGCTCTGTCGAATTGACGCGTCTTCTTCATATCCGCCTTCCATCTTTGCAGATTTGGGTGTCGTGCCTTTTGTTGCAGATACTCCAGAGCGTGCCTGGATTGGTACTGATGTTCGTCGCTTTGTTCGAGGCGAATGACAACAGGAATTGCAATCTGTCTAGTTAAAAGCACAGTTTCATAAGACGGGGAAAGCGGACGAGTCGGCAAATTTATTACTCGAGGATAGCAAGGGGGTCAGGGGGTCTATCTATGTTCAGCTCGTTCCCTCAATGAGTCCATGTACGTCCTTGGAACAAAGAAACATGTCTGGGCGTCACAAAGGCAGCGCCACTCAAGACTAGATTCTAGTCCGATGATCAAGCCCCCTTGCTTAAGAAAGTATCAATGCAACGCAATGCAATTGTGCCGTATTTGGCTGTTCGAACAAACAAAGACACGTGAACACACTCACTACAACCTTATTCATGCTTCATCCAACATCGTCCATCGTCTTGTCATCTGTCGTGCTTCATCTAGCTGTTCCTTCTGTATCATACTGCTGCTGCTTCTGTTTCTGTATGCTTCAATCAATTATCCTGTATCATGCGAGCCTGTATGCCATGACAAAAAGCCAGCGGGTATATAACGCCAACGATGCTGCTCCCACGCAATGCAAAAAGAGAAACCCGAAATTAAAAAAAGTCGATAGCGAAAACCAAAAATGGCCAAAGGAAATTAGTAGAGGGAAGGCGGAGCGACGTCGGCCTTGCGGCGGCGCCAGAATCGCCATCCTCTGCGTCGGCGCATGCATCTGTCGCGGGCCACCTTCTCGTCGTCCTCTTCGAGATCGAGCCTGTACCGGCGCACACTGCCCGAGTCGTCGTCGAAGGAGACGTGCCTGTTCTCCTTGGGCACAAAGCACTCGGGGATGAGGTGCTTCATGACCCATCCCTTCACGCCTCGCGTGGCGGCGTCAATGGCGGCGTACTCGAGGCGACGGGTACGGTCGCTGGTCCAGTAGTGCGTCGTCTGCGGCGGGGGCGTGGGAGCAGGCGTGGGAGCGACCCGAGCGTCGGGCTCGGAGTCGGCGAGCTGGATCGGGTCCGGCGACGGGAAGTGGAAGAAGCCGGCGCCGGGCTGGGCGGAGCCATTGGACCGGACGGGGTGGAGAGACTGGTTGCTGTTGCGGGCGCTCTGCGCGGCGCGGCGGAGGGACGGCCGGTTGCGGAAGCGGGATGTCACTCCGTTGCCGCTGCCGCTGCCGCCGTTGGACGAGCCGTTGGACGAGCGTCTCACGACGGGAGGATGAGAGGAGGAGGTCGAGGGATGAGAGTTGGACGTCGAGGTGCGGCGAGGAGGCGTGGTGGACTCGTAGCCGGAGTCCTGGCGCTGCATCTTGGCGGCGGTGGGTGCACGCTGGTCCCTCAGCAAGGCCTCGCGTTGCTGTCGTTGCAGCTCGCGTTGCAGGTGTTCGAGATGCTGGAGACTCTTGTTGTCGTAGGTGACGGGAGGTCGTGGGGGAGAGGCAGGCTCGAACAGCTCGATCTCATTGAAGCTGTGGTAGGTCGTTCCCGACGCCCTAGAGCTTGACCTTTCCTCCATGACGGGCACATCCGAGGGGGACCAGGCTGCGTGTGAGAGAATGATGAGTGCTGGTTGGTGATGATTGTTGGTAGGTGGTTGGTGACTGAAGGGGACGAGGTCGAGGGCGAAGACGAAGACGAAGACGACGAAGTCGAAGTAAAAGATGAGGTCGAGGTTGAGGTTGAAGATGAGGATTTAGACGATTATGAAGGACCGAACAAGCGACTGGTGGCGGTCAACTACTCCCATTCCCCAAAACCACAAGACGCAATTTCCGGTTCCCAGCCAGCCAGGTCAGTCGAGTCTCTGCGAACGCGGTGAGGTAAGAGAGGGGAGGGCGTTGCGGGAGAAACGAGATCAACGGACCGGGCCTTGAAGTTGCGGTCTGCAGTCTTCTTATTATGACGACCTGTGTGGCAGCGGGGGCGGAAAGCCGGTGGTTTCAATAGCGCAAGCGGCAGCGTAGCAATCCGTCCGAACCAAACCAGACCAGACGGGTACAAAACTTCCTAGACTAGATACAAAGAAAGCCCTTGCTTGGGACGCGAGAGTAGACTTGCAAACGCGGGTCTGGTTTTGCGGGAATAGTGCCAAGAGGAGAGGGTCTAAGCAGGGGTGGGCAATGAGAGGCCTCGAGGATTTCCAGGTCCTGTGTGGCTCTGTGCCTGTCTCGCTCCCTTTGCGGCCGGGGTGATTGGGCGGTGAAGGATGCAGCGCGCGGTGGGTAAAAGAAGGCCCTGCTTTTTTTGCTAGGGGGGCGTTGTTGAGGAGGCGAAGAGACTTGTCGGAAGACGGGACGAAGCGGATTCTCCAGCGAGATGAAAGGCCACACGGCGCCGGCGTCAAGGCGCAGCCGTGGTGTCATGCACGACGAGAATAGCGCCGTGAGGGGAGCGCCTTTGGTGTGGGCTGAGACCAGCAGGGACCGGTTCGTTCTCGTGGGTTTTCTTGGTGGTTTTCTTGTTCTTCTTGTTGTTGTTGTTGTCGACTAGACACGATGTATCCGTGAGGTAACTCGATGATCTCGGTTCCGCACAACAGGTTTTGCCCGGTCCAGTAGTGCACTCTAGTGAGTGTACTGCTCAATAACTAGTTGTTGGTGACGTGACGGGACAAACGAAATGATACCGAACCCCCGAACAGTCAGGCCAGTTCGTTGAGCCCACAGATTCGATTCGCTTGGAAGAATGGACGGACGAGCTCCTGGTGCCACGACAGACCGTCTGTTAGCTACTTTGCTCTGCACTATGTAGTTATTCACAAAGCACACTCAGACTATCCATCAAAGCCGCACCAAGATCACCTTACCCTGCTCGCTAGGTTGCCCCCCCCCCCCACCGGCCCGATGTCGCAGTGGAGTCGAAGAATAATCCCAGGTGGCGATGTGAAAGCCGACGGATAGCGAAGGCAGGCTGGACAACTCAAAAAGCAAGCGTAAATTGGGGCCTTGCAGCGGGCTTGCATGCACGTTGGTGGCGAGAATGTGTCGGACAGAAAGGAAACGTTGCTGGCACCGTAATATTGGGGAATATGAAATGCGCACACGCGTTTTAATACCACGACGGCGTCTTCTCTCTACGTAGGACATCTTGTCGGATCAGATGATGCGCACGGCTTGGCTTCCTCCGTACGCCCATGAGAGCTGAAGAGCTGCTGGCTGTCTGTCTGTCTGTCTGTCTTTCACATGCTTGCACCCGACTCCTTCGCGGCCTCCTCCATGTCTCTGTGTGTGTCTGTCTCTCTGCCTGCTTCCTTGGCCCCCGATAACCGCGCATGGGCGACAAGTTGGAGGGGCCGATCAAGCCCACATCAAGAGCCTGGGGGTGCCCAGCTGGGAGTGAATGAGTGTGTGGGGTGACACGGTAGTGGACGGTGACTGACTGCTCTGCCTGCCTGCTGCCGACCGGACCTGAAAAAGAAAGACATCTGCTTGCTCTGGAGGGTCGGACGGAAGCACGCCTCCTCTATCCGAGAGACACCACGTCTCCCTTCTTCAGCGCGAGGCATGTGAAAGAAGCCACCCAGAAGCCAGAAGCCGACACGCACCCCCCCCCCCCCTTCACAGGCGAACGCGTTGACGAAATGTCGATCTGCCTGCAGGCGTTCTGCAGGTCGGGCTGCCACTTGGACCCTCCAACACCAGCCATGCACGACAATCAGCTTGACACACCAGTGGCCGGGGGGAGGGCCTGGTCACGCTGGACGGACCAAGACGGGTGGAGAGGGGGCTACCAAAGGAGACTAGGATGGGCTTTGTTCGACTTGGCTTTTGCGGGCCGCGGCACGCTACACAACTCTCTCTCTCTCTGTTTCTGTGGAATGAAATGGACAAAGAAAGGGCATAGTTGTTGGCTGTGATTGAGATGTGCTGTGCGATCTATGCTGTGTTGGAACGAATCAAGGAGCTAACAAGCTGTGACGATGGTGAGGATAAAGGCATAAAGAAGCACGTACATACTTGTACGATATGACTGACAGCAGACACAAGCCTCGAGTTACCCGGTCACTTATCCAGTACGAATATGCACGAAGTACGACGCCCAAGTCCCCACGTGTCGACCCTCAAGTGGGACGCTCTCGAGACGGGGGCCATCCCTGATCCAACCACGAGCGCATCGCCGACCAACACAAAGCGCACGCACGCATTGAATTCTATTTCCTCAGATCCTCCCGCAATATCATCTCGGGAAGTATCTCGCTTCACCCGTCCAGGTAATTAACGGCATGTGAGCCTGCCACCTCGGAAGCCTGTGGCAGGGAAGTAAATGGCCTCGGCTGGGCTGATTAAGTCGCGTCGCAATGAGACACAAGGCGCCTAGATTCATTTAGCCAACGCCTCACCATCTGTGCGAGGTATTTCCCGGCCGACTTGCCGACCAACGCAGTAAATGAATGAATGCCCTGCCGCCCAACCGCCTAACGCATTTGAAACAAAAGCATCCACTGAACGGAACAGCTGAAGCACGTCGGATGCTCTCGACGCCGGATGAGTAGCCGCCCGAGGTTACCGACCCGACCGACATCTACATCTGTACATAGTAACAAGACTCATCCTGCCTGACGTGACGATCTAGGGTAGCGACACCTGATTGAAGCTTGGCATCTCCAACGAAATGCCTAATCCCCATGCTTCTAGCCCTGTATATGGAACCACAATCACGGCTCAGATCAAATGAGGGGTAAGTCATCGATTGCGTCCAAGTCACTTGACTCTTCAGCTTCTGTTCGGGCGCGTGCGCCGTGGCCGATGGCACCACACAGACGCATGCGAATCTCATGGGGACTGTGAACTGAGATTCGAGGGATGAGTGTCTGCCAGCACGTGAACAGATACCAGATCGGATGCGACACAACGCTGGTGTATTGCCAAATCTGAGCGTCATTATCATCTAGATCATTTTGTGAAGTGGTTGTATCGTATTTCGCAAGGCTGTGACTTTATCCCAATTGCCGAGGTCGGTCTCGTGGGGACACATGGACGATGGAACGCGTCAATGGCTGGGGGCCAGACGTTTGCCCCTCGGCATCCAGCCTGCACCGATCACAAGGCCCTCAAGGTGCACGCCGTCGATATGATGAGCTCTAAAATTAAAGATGATTATTTACATATTGAAGGCTTTCAGGAAACAGAAAGAAACCAGTTGTTGCGCCTCTGAACCTGAAAACCCGAATCACCAGATTGGACGATCCTCCTCCACCTGGACCGGATGCGACCCTACTTGCCTACCTCACTAATGCATCCCGACGATCAGTGGCGGCATCGTTTCCTCGAGTGGGATCATGCGCAATCCGTCAAAACCAATGAAGCTAGCGACATCGGCGATACGATGCAACCTGGCTGTCACTTCGCGCACACTTGTCTGAGAGATACTAGAAGTCGGTGAGGCACGGACTTTATCAACTTTTGGTTGTAACCGGCGATTTTCCCCGAGTCTCGATGTTGTGGGTTTCCGACGACTTGGATGAGGGGTCAGAATGTCGTCGAATCAACCATGAGTTCGTTAACAAAAATACAATAAATTACGAAAACTTTACGAGATTTGTGAAATTGCACTGTTTGTAATTTAGAGAGTGATCTGAATGCTGCTAACAAGAGTCCAGACCGTGCCATGGCCCATGGCCACCTTGATAAACGTGTCTCAGTGATGGCGAGAACGGCCAGAACACGCAACCCAATGCGACCGAGACCTGAGAAAAGAAAATACATAGTAGCACATAAGACATACATAGCCTATCAAACGCTGAGCGTAGATTGCACTGGAATGTGGTTTTGGTACACATGGCCAATGCCTGGTCGACCACTTGGTGCTTGCGCGAACAACGCCAATGCTGGTGAAAGAGCAGCTCTCCCCACAACTCCAAGACAGAATGCGTCGCTTCTCAGTCTAGATAAGAAATCTTATAGGAGAGAGAGAACGCGCCATCACTCGCCTTGACTGCGCGATCTACGCTGGAGATGTTGTACTGACTATTCTTACGGCGGAGTGGCGGTTGGGTAACATCTTGCCCGTTACGCGGGCGTTTTTTGACAATGTTTCCCTAGCTTGTGAGATGGATTGAAGGAATTACTGTAGTTTTCAGTACCAGTTTCTCAGGTGCCATGGCCGACTTGCATCAACCCACGATACGTCACTTTCAGGCCTTGCATTTGCGGCGCCCCCGATCAATGAGAAAGAACAGTAGATCTTCGTGGATTTCGATGGTCGCTGATAGCGAGGAATGGACCTTGATAGATTACATGATGGCCTTTGATTAACGTAACAACATGTGCAATGCCATCTCCGGGAACTGCTGAAGGCTGGAAAACCAAGCCTTTCTTTCGTCTTTCTATAGTTATTGACATGCTTCGACTGTGAACCCGTAAGTAAGATGTTCTACGACCTCGTCTTCAGCCCGATTGAACGCAATGACCTCGTGATTGATGTGAAAAAAGGTCGATATACCGTGATTATGTACACTGGCTGGTTGCAACGAAGGCCAAGCTGCGCTAAGAGCAGATTTGAGTGAGTTTCTTCGTCGGCCAATCGACTGCCGACAGTCCCAGCCATCACATCACGTAAGCCATTCGCGTCCGCCTCGACCATTGACAATTGACCATTGCAAGCCAGGTCAGCTGCGGAGAGATCTCATCTCGACATCCATCGCTTCAATCTCACGCCCACTCTCTCGCTCTAAGAGACGAAGTGGACGTCATCGCCGGCGGCAACACTTCTGAAACGGCCCGACCCGTAGCGGCACCCCACCTCCGTCTCCGAGTCGGGACGCTCTCCTCCGGCCGGCGACATCCGGGATTGCCGGAGCCGCGGTGCTGCCCTCATGGCTTTCTTTGCGAGGCATGGTGACGATGAGCACGGGCATGGACATGGACATGGAAATGAGGATTCTGAGAGGCAGCATGCTTTGGCGTCGTTGTATTGGTACGCCATCGCCGCCGTCTTGATCACTGCGTTTATTGCGAGGCTGGTCGCGGTTGTGATTGCCCGGCAAAGGTGAGTTCTCACATGCATGGAAGTTAAGGCACATCTGGAACTGAACCTCTCGTAGGTCTAAAAGGATAGAGTCGCGATCGGGCTTCGACTCCTCCGTCTCAACGGTTGAACGATTGTTTGAAGGCTCGCGCGCCGCCGTCTCCGGCTCATTCCTCTCCCGCCGCCGTCCTTCCTGGCTAGCCTCGCTCCCCTTGAAAAGAGCGTTTCTGGTCATCATGTACGCTGCATTTGTCAGCTTCCTCCTAACGTGGAAGGCCGTGAAGCATGACGGTAAGTATCTCGAGCGTCTCGGCTTCCGCGCCGCCTGGATCACCGCCACGCAGACCTCGCTGCCGTTTCTGCTCGCTGCTCGAACCAATCCCATCGGCCTCATCCTGGGCACCTCGTATGAGAGGATCAACTGGTTTCACCGATGGGTGTCCCGTGTCTTTGTCGCCAGCGCCACTATCCACGGGTCCTTTTTCATCGTTGAGTGGGTTGCTGCTGACTTCTTCTGGACTGAGCTGAGGACCGTTGGCATGGTGAAATGGGGACTGGCCGCTTGGTCTGTCCTGGTGTGGACGCTGGTTTCCACGTTACCGCCATTCCGTCGTATGCGATACGAATTCTTTGTTCTCCAGCATATAATATCCGTCGCGCTGTTGTTGGTGCTTCTACTCATCCACGTTCCCGACCATCATCACTTTAGCATCTGGTGTGCTGTCGTTGTATTCCTGTACGATATTGTCACCCGATCAGCAAACCCCATCTGGCGCAACATCCGCCTTGGCTTCTCATCTGGAATCCTCACTCGACATGCGCATAAGGCACATGTCGACGCTGTCGACGATGAATTGACCGTCGTCACAATCCGCAATGTTGGCTTCACCTGGACGCCAGGACAACACGTCCTCATCTGGTCGCCCACCTTCCCTCGGCAGTTCCCACACCCGTTCACGATTTCGAGCATCCCTAGTACTGAAACGTCAAGTCGCGATCTCCAATTGGTGCTCAAGACGAAAGATGGATTCACCAGGGCGTTGAATGACTGGGGTCGGAAAGCAGACCACACCAGCGGGGACGGCGTCTTGCGAGTACTCCTTGCTGGGCCATATGGTGCATTGCCAAATTGGCGGCAGTACGACAACGTGGTCTTGATTGCGGCATCAACGGGCGCCTCCTTCACGACTCCTATCCTCGAGGACCTGATCACGACGCAGTCACCAGGTCGAGTGCGGAAGCTCAGTGCCTTGTACATTGCCCGCCGCAAAGCCCACGCTGAGCCATATCTCAACAGGCTTTCTAGGGTAGTTTCTAGGGCGAAGGAGATGGGGATCTCTGTGCGAATCGAGGTTGCTGTGACCCAGAGCACCCGGAACGTCGCCGACCTGGACGAAAGCCCAGCAAACCAAAGCCGAGAGCGGTTAATCGAACCGGAGCCCCGGCTCGAAGGAGGAGGGAACAGCGTGGAACTCGAGCGGTTCTCGCTGGATTCAAATGAGTCGCAGGGCAGCGAGAGGGAAGACCAGCTGCTCAAGGAAGAGGTGGAGCTTGGCTTGGACGACGGGTACGCATACGACGCGTCCTCCATCACAGAGACGGAAGGGCGTCCGGACATTGCGGCATTCTTGCGCACCGCTGTTGGGAACGTGCCCGGGCATGTCGCCGTTGCTGTTTGCGGTGGAAGCCCGATCGAGAAGACGGTTCAGCGGACGGTGGCGTCTCTTCGGAGCGGGCGGGTGGATGGCTTGGGCGCACATGACATTTTTCTTCATATTGAGCGTTCGGACATTTGAGACGCGGGATTGAGATTGTAAGGTTAGTTTAATGTATGATGGATCCCGTTATGATGGGTTATAATGAACTGTCTTGAAACGTGAGCGTGTATCTCGGGTGAACGGGAGTTTGTTTGAGCTGATGGAGGACCTTGAAACGTAGGTACGGACACGACCACAACATATGCTACCATAAGTTAAGCAATAAAAATTAATACTTCGCCTTAAGCAAGTGTGTAGCGCACTAAAACAAAGTCCCGTATGAGTATCGTTCTTGGTGCAACGCTTTGATAATATCTCCCCAGGTTGTTAGAACTACTTAGTGTATGGGGCTGTTGGACGTCATCTGCCTCAACACCAAAGTTCCGACAACACCTAGAAATCCGCAGGAACATGCACAATCAACGCGGTACTAGTCACTATTGTCGAACGTGACAGAGAGGCGTTCTGTAGGGCTGGTAGGAGGTAAGTCCGGGGCATGCATCTGTGTTGGGTGGGCCTCGTCTGCCCGGTATCGCAGGAACACAGCCCTGAATGACCAATTGAGGAAGACCGTTGGCTGAGACTCTCAGATTGGCTGGACCGTGACGGTAAGATCGGAGTCAACGATGCGATCGTTGCATAGTTGCGATTAGACCATGGTGACTCTGCATGGACCCGCTCGAGATAAGGAACAGTTTATATCCGTGGCTTGGTTCACTTCAAGGACAGGAGTAATAGGTCGTAGACGGCTTTAGACGGTAGCAGTTCCTTGCGAAAGCTTTCATCTTCTCATCGCTTTGTGCTAACAATTACCAGGCAGATCTTGTGCTCTTACAGAAGGTTGACAAATGCATCTAAATGAACAATAATAGGCACTCATGAGAGGCAAGAGGAGAGAAACAACAGCAGTTTCAGTAGTGGGTTTCCCCCGGACCGGCGCCGGGACCACCAGCAGGATGTCGTCTGAGTTAAGTCGCGCAGCTGCGGGTTCCCGGTTCCGACATGGCCTAGTTACCGGAGCACTGGCGTCTGACACCCTTGAACGGGTAGGCTGAACCGATCGGACAGATCTGGCAGCAGCACAAGGACGATGTCGGTTGATAGAGTAGGAAAAGATGCTGTCAAGGCGAGGGTTATGATGTAGCCATGTAGGCGTCAGCAAGATTAAGTGGGAGGAAAACGGGAATGCTTGCTTTAGATATAAACGCTGGAGTTGTGAATACTGGATGATCATTTGCAATGATGAATACAATGTCCACATATGAGAAGCTACTGCTGAAGAGATGGGTGGGAGGAAGACACTTGGTTAGAGATGAATCATGAAACCGAATATGTTGTCACTGATCTGGCGATTGTGATGATCTCACCACCTACTCATACACGTCGTATTGGAGATGGCATTTCGTTAGGCCATCTGCATGGGAGATAGATGCCGCCGAGATAGTGATGGTCTACCCCGGAATCTCCATCGAATGGCTTCAGAGATCATCAGGCATGTACCCTATGTACAGTACATCCGTCTCCCTCAACAAAGCAACGAAGCCAAGATGCGGGTCCGGGGATGATGGCGCTTCTCGGCGGTCGGTGATCGGTGTCCGGACAGGGGCAGAAAACAGGTCGGGGTATGGAATTACAGGCCGTGATTCGTCAGGGATTACCGACCAGATCCCGGGGTAAATAGAGGGTGAAAAGAAACACAGCATTCTCTTGAAAGAATGAATGCCGGCGGAGGTCAAGACGGGGATAACCGAGTGATGCCGATGGCTGGTCTGTGCCCGTCTCGGCCGGACGGAAGCCACTTCGGGTGGGGTAAGTGCGGGTGTCTCGGTTCCGGGCAACGGACTCCGCTCTGGGGCGCTGGGATTTGGGGAAGCGGTAGTGCCGGAGGTGGCTGAGATTGATTGATTGATTGAGCCTCACTTGAGAAGGTTGTCTGTTGAGTAAATCAAAGGGTAGGAGATTTCCCTGTGAGTGCGAAGTAAGATGCAACAGTACCCGCGGGAAAGACATGCAAAGATGTGTGACACGGGTTTATGAGAGAACTTGCAGCCATCTTTACATCCATCTGTTGGAGACGGTTGGAGCTTAGGTAATGGCTGTCGAGATGTGGCTCAGCAAGCTTCACCTTGCTGTCTTCACCTGGCTGCTACTTCGTAATCCCAATGCTGGCTTTGGCAGACACTTCTGCAGCAGATGGAAACTTCCACTTGTCGCCCACCTCATCAGGCCAATTGTCCGTGCTGTACTGTATCACACAGCATAACCGCATGTACTGTACCTCGAATGGCTCAAGTATGGGCTGATCTCAAGGCCCCACTCCAACTTCAGTGGGGGAATTGGGAGTTGGAGAACTTGGATGGAAGGGAAAAAAGGAAGGACCCCGCCATGCCCAGCGTCGCGTACAGGTACCCGCCGCGTCCAGATGACCCCCCCAACCCCCCGGACAATGCCCTAACAGTTCGGCGCCAACAGGCCTTGGCCGGCCCCAACTGCCCCAATCGGCCACTGGAAGAATGCCCCGAAACACCCAACCCACAACAGCCGGGCCACCGTCCACGAGGCATCATGTAACCGTACTTTGGGCGCTCCACACCTTCCTCTTTCCCACGAACTAATTAGTCGTCCCGGCCGGACATGGGGCCCTTTTCGTCTCCTTCGAGAGCTGTCCTACTTCTACCTCGCTTTCCTCCTCCTCCACACACAACTCTGTTCCCTTGGTCTCCTCTCCTCCTTCTTCTCCTTGTCGTGTCTCTCTCTCTCTCTCCATCTCTCTCTTCTCTTTTCTTGGCTGTCAATTGGAACTTCTCCTCTCTGCTCCTCCGTCGCACTCTTCTCCGTCATGGCGTCCCCGATCGCCTCCAACGCCCTCAAGGCGCGCATTCGCAACCCGGCGCTCCTCAAGAAGTTGACCCGTGCTGAGGATGTCATGCACCACTTCCCCAATGGCGCCTACATTGGCTGGTCTGGTTTCACCGGCGTCGGCTATCCCAAGTACGTTTGCTCATTCTCAATACGCCATTCATTCAGCCATTCTTCCATCGCCCTCACTTCTGCCGATTTCGGGCGCCACCCCACCGCCCGGCCGGCTCTCCCGCGAATCCCGACGCTCCTCCGCCACAGTTCGCCCTCTGCCAGATGGCATTTGTCTGCATGAAAAAAGGTCACTGACATGATATTCGCGCGTCTACAGGAAGGTCCCCACCTACATGGCCGACTATGTCGAGCAGAACAACCTCCAGGGCAAGCTCAAGTACTCCCTCTTCGTTGGTGCCTCGTCTGGCGCCGAGACCGAGAACCGATGGGCCTCGCTCGACATGATCAACCGCCGAAGCCCTCACCAGGTCGGCAAGGATATCTCCAAGGGAATCAACTCTGGCCGCATCAACTTCTTCGACAAGCACTTGTCCATGTTCCCCACTGATCTCGTCTATGTAAGACTTCCCCCACCGTATCTAAAACCCAGACCTCCCGCTGACCGAAGCTTACCGAACAGGGCTTCTACACCAAGGACCGTGAAAATAAGAACCTTGACGTCACCGTCATCGAGGCCAGTGAGATTCTCGAGGACGGCAGCGTTATTCTCGGTGCCTCAATTGGTGCCACCCCTGAGCTGATCCAGATGGCTGACAAGGTGTGTATTCCCATGGAGGTGCAACTTCAGAACGAACCCAGAAAGACTGACCGTTGCGCGCTATTTCACAGATCATCATCGAGGTCAACACCGCCATTCCCTCTTTCAAGGGTCTCCACGATATCACCTTGACTGATCTCCCCCCCCACCGCAAGCCCTACCAGATCACCGACGTCCGAGACCGCATTGGCACCGAGTCCATTGCCATCGACCCCTCCAAGGTTGTCGCCGTTATCGAGTCTGACTACCAGGATGCCACCACCGACAACACTGCCGCCGACGACAACTCGTACCGCATCGCCAACCACCTGATTGAGTTCCTCGAACACGAGGTCAAGCACGGCCGCCTGCCCGAGAACCTCCTGCCCCTGCAGTCCGGTATCGGCAACGTCGCCAACGCCATCATCGGCGGCCTAAACAACTCCAAGTTCAAGAACCTCAACGTCTGGACCGAGGTCATCCAGGACACCTTCCTTGACCTCTTCGACTCGGGCAAGCTCGACTATGCCACCGCCACTTCCATCCGCTTCTCCCCCGATGGTTTCCGCCGCTTCTACTCCAACTGGGACGAGTATGCCCCCAAGACGCTGCTCCGAAGCCAGGCCGTGTCCAACGCCCCCGAGATCATCCGCCGTCTCGGTGTCATCGGCATGAACACCCCTGTCGAGGTCGACATCTACGCCCATGCCAACTCCACCTGTGTCAACGGCTCCCGCATGCTCAACGGCCTGGGCGGCTCCGCTGATTTCCTCCGCAACGCCAAGTACTCCATCATGCACACCCCCTCGACTCGCCCGTCCAAGGCCGACCCTCACGGCGTTTCGTGCATCGTCCCCATGTGCACCCACATCGACCAGACCGAGCACGACCTCGACGTCATCGTGACCGAGCAGGGTCTCGCCGATGTCCGCGGCCTTAGCCCCCGCGAGCGCGCTCGCGTCATTATCAGCAAGTGCGCCCACCCCGTCTACCAGCCCATCCTCAGCCACTACTTCGAGAAGGCCGAGAGCGAGTGCCTCAAGAAGGGCATGGGCCACCAGCCTCACCTGCTCTTCAACAGCTTCGATCTCCACAAGGCTCTGCAAGACGAGGGCAGCATGTTGAAGGTCAAGCCGTGGTAAATGTGTAAAAGTATAAACAACGAATGAGCGAGAGACAGACACCCGAGGGACAAAGAGGGATGTCAGCGATTTTTTACGGCATGTACCGCAATGCAATGGTTTCTGGTCAATACCCAGGCCTATAGTTAGATAGTGGGCATTATTCCTGGGACAATTGGAGTATCTTTGAACTGTGCCAACATGTTGCCTTGTTTTCCACCGAGTAATGCTGCGTACCTACATATTGCTTTGTTTTCCACCGAGTGATATTGTGTGAGATAATGTTGATGTGGTTGGCTGGCCCTATCAATTTCCGCACCAATCCTCGATATGATGGTGAGAAATCTTGAACCCTGTTCCTAGAAGAGATACCGTGGCTGATTGAGATGGTACCTAGCCGCGACCAAGGTATTTATTTGCTGAAGTCGAAGCGTGGAATCGGACTTGTTTGTGACGTTGTGGTTCGCTGTCATGACTGCTCAGACAAGCAACTCGAGGCTAGTCTTTAAATGGACCGAGTCCGGGTCATTTCAGACCGAAGGCCTCACCAACTCACTCCTAGGCCAGGGTGACGATGTTCATAGACGTGTTGGACGGTCGAGACTCGAAGCGCTTCGACGGTTTGGCCCAACAGAGGGAAGTCCCCTGTTTGTACAGTTTCAATCTGTAAGCATGCAGGTCTTGAGGCGGCCAACAGAAGCCAAGCCAACATCCAGTTGGCTAGGAAGTGTCCGTCTCCGTTGGACTGTCAGAACTCGCATGTTGGAGGCCTACCACATAGGTGTGTATGGGTGGTCTTGATGCATAGAACCATTATGGAGGATGCCACCCATGCAGCTTCTGAGTGGTGTCCTCTGTGTATAAGAACCCGGGTGTGCGTGGCCAGAGTGGAAGTGAAGTCAACCTGCACCCGTTTTCTCAACCACTTCAGTTCTGGAGCTTGCTCTGCCTTCTGGATATCACTGCGTGTTTACTTACCCTTAAACAACATGGCTTCAGGATCCTCTCCTAGTACGCTCGTGGACACGACAGATGGGGTTGTCAGCCTGATCAACACCATCAAGACCCCGACGGCACTTCCGGCGCTGTTTCTCGACCTGGAGGGCGTCTCTCTCTGCCGCCACGGAAGCCTCTCAATCCTTACCATCTACGTCCTTCCGGAGCGACATGCCTACCTAGTCGACGTACACACGCTGGGCACCGCCGCGTTCACCGTCGCAAGCCCAGACGGGACCACGCTGAAGACTATCCTCGAGTCGCCGCACATCGCCAAGGTTTTCTTCGACGTGCGCAATGACTCGGACGCCCTGTACGCGCTCTATGGCATCGACCTCAAGGGCGTCGAGGACGTGCAGCTGATGGAGAATGCCGCGCGCCCCGGTCGTCGACGCTTCATCATGGGCCTGGAGAAGACGATCCAGGCCTACGCGCCGCTGACGGCCGCGCAGAAGCTGGCGTGGAGCGCGGCCAAGGAGCGCGGCGCGGCGCTCTTCCACCCGAGCAAGGGCGGTTCGTACCAGGTCTTTAACAAGCGGCCGCTGGACGACGATATCGTGCGGTACTGCGTCAACGACGTGCAGCATCTCCCCGGGTTACGCGATAAGCTGTGGGGGAGTCTGGGGAGTGACTGGCGGCGGAGGGTCGTGGAGGAGACGGGGAAGAGGGTCAAGGAGTCGCAGGCGGCGACGTATGATCCGCAGGGGGAGTCGAAGAAGTTTGGGCCGTGGGAGAGGCCGACGCCGCGGGTTGATCACCGGCTTTGGGAGAGAATACTGTAAGATAGTTGGTGGCCCTAGTGTGTGAGTTCATATTTTAAGTAGAGAGAAATTCGATGCTGGAATTCTTATTGTTTCCGTACATGGTTCAGTTGAGAGATGACAATTGTAGGTGCAACAACTCTTCATGTTAATGCATTCATCCTAACGAGATTAGTTATTCCATGCAATGTCTGGGAGCAGGTAGACTAAGGAACCACGGACTTGGTGAGCGGCTCGGGTTCGGAATGCTCGCCCCGCTTAAGTTATGTTAATTGGCATTCCTTCCCTGATGACAATGTTTCTTTTCCTTTCTTCCTTGGTCCTGGGAAGAAACTCCGAAACCCGGCTTCAGTCAGCTCGACGGAGCTCCGTGGGGGGCGATGACGGTCGACGGATTGGAGAGTCGGGACTTCCCACGGATTGACGCATGCGGGGGAGCAGCCACGATCATCTCATTCGCCATGTCTCGGCGAGCCTTTTTAGCGTTTTTGGGTAGCATCGCCATGGCACGCTTGGGAGCGAATGAAAGACGCGCCTGTGCGAATGGGGGCGTCGGGCGGCGGGGACGACAAGGACCCCCGACAGCGACAGCTTTACTTGATGACAACCCGTAGCTTCTTTGATGACAGCGCCGCAGCGTGTCAGTGCAGCAAGCAGCCGGTGTTGGCCGTCGCCGTTGTTCCACTCGACGACGGTTCCCGCTGGGGAATGGGACGCTGATGGACTCGGAAGAGGGTGGTGAGACGGCTGCTGGAACGTATCCCTATCTCCGCTGACGGACTCTCCTCCAGTCGATTCGCTCCATCCCGTCGCCGGAAAGGCAATTCTGCTCTGGTCGTTTGCAGCGTTGTCTAGGTTTTACTAGGGCGTGATGCTTCGGAAGGGTGTGATGGAAGAGCTCAGCTCGGCTTGCTGGTTCCCTCCCAATCCTTCATATTTAGCCCTTTCCCGTAGCCATTGGCATGTTTGCTGAATCTAAAATCCCAATCGCTTCTTTCTGATGAGACACCCGTAACTTTTTCACCTCCGTTGGCCGAATCTGCTGCTTCACTATGAGCCACCCCCCGGCAGATGATGGCGATGTTAGCCCAACACCGCAGCAGTACAACACCAGACACTCCGAAGAGGAGATTCTGGACCAAGATGACATATTTGAGTCTTGCCGAGGCTCAGAGGGGAACTCGACTGAAGACGACGACGATGGTGAAGACGATAGGAGCATTGTCCCCAGCCTCTCATCAGACAAACACCCTCGCGGCAGACGCCCGACACTGGGCGGACGCCAAAACTCCGAGGCCATCATCGAGGCAAGCGACCGCAACGAGCTCGTACGCATCGCAACTGCGCTCTCCCGTCGCCACTCAGTCATCACGACCGGCGGCCTCGCCCGCGTCCACACGCTCGTCACCCAGGACGAAGACTCGCCGGCGCTGGACCCGCACAGCGAGCACTTCGACCTGCAGAAGTGGCTGCAGAACTTCGTCCGCACGCTGCGCGACCAGGGCGTCACGGCGAAGCAGGCGGGCGTGGTCTTCAAGGACCTGTCCGTCTCGGGGTCCGGCGCCGCGCTGCAGGTCCAGGAGACGGTCGGGTCGATGTTGATGGCGCCGCTGCGCGTGGGGGAGCTGGTCAGCTTCGGCAAGAAGGAGCCCAAGCATATCCTGAACAACTTCGACGGCTTGGTTAGAAGCGGCGAGCTCTTAATCGTCCTTGGACGCCCAGGATCTGGCTGTAGCACGTTACTCAAGTCGCTTTGCGGAGAGTTGCATGGGTTGAGCATCGATGGTAACTCGACTATCCACTATAATGGAATTCCGCAGAAGCTCATGAAGAAGGAGTTCAAGGGCGAGGCCATCTACAACCAGGAGGTAAGCTGCGAAGTGTCCCTCACAACAAGTGAACACGAGCTGACAATGTACTCCTAGGTCGACCGACATTTCCCCCATCTCACCGTCGGCCAGACCCTCGAGTTCGCCGCCTCGGTCCGGACGCCGTCTCACCGAATTAACAACATGAGCCGCGCCGACTTTGTCCAGTATGTCGCCCGAGTCGTCATGGCAGCCTTCGGCCTGACGCACACGTACAACACCAAAGTCGGCAACGACTTCATCCGCGGCGTGTCGGGCGGAGAGCGCAAGCGCGTGTCCCTCGCCGAGATGGTGCTCTCCGGGTCGCCCTTCTCGGCCTGGGACAACAGCACGCGCGGGCTCGACTCGGCGACGGCCTTCAAGTTCGTCTCGGCGCTGCGCATGGCGGCCGACATGGGCGGGCACGCCAACGCCGTGGCCATCTACCAGGCCAGCCAGGCCATCTACGACCTCTTCGACAAGACCATCGTGCTGTACGAGGGCCGCCAGATCTACTTCGGGCCGGCCGATGAGGCGAGGGACTTTTTCGAGAGGCAGGGCTGGCATTGTCCGCCGCGGCAGACGACGGGCGACTTCCTGACGTCCATCACGAACCCGATCGAGAGAAAGCCTCAGCCGGGAATGGAGAATAAAGTCCCGCGCACGCCTGAAGACTTTGAGCAGTGCTGGCGCCAGTCTCCCGAGTTCAAGGCCTTGAAGAGGGATATTGAAGCCTACGAGCTCGAGTATCCCGTCGATGGCCACGGCGAGCACGTCACCCAGCTACGCCAGCAGAAGAACGAGCGACAGTCCAAGCACACGCGGCCCGGATCGCCGTACATCGTGAGTGTCATGATGCAGGTCCGGCTCTGCACGAAGCGCGCGTACCAACGCATCTGGAACGACATCTCGGCCACGGGCACGCAGTGCTTTTCGCAGCTGGTCATGGCCCTCATCATCGGCTCCATCTTCTACGGCACGCCCGACGCCACGGCGGGTTTCTACGCCAAGGGCTCTGTGCTGTTCATGGCCGTGCTCCTCAACGCGCTGACGGCCATTTCGGAAATCGGTAACCTCTATGCCCAGCGAGACATTGTGGAGAAACATGCCTCGTTTGCCTTCTATCATCCCGCCTGTGAAGCTGCCGCAGGAATCGCCGCCGACATACCGATCAAGTTTGCTACCGCGACCATCTTCAATGTGGTCCTGTACTTCATGAGTGGTCTGCGTCGCGAGCCGGGCAACTTCTTCCTCTACTTCCTCATCACGTACATCTCGACGTTTGTAATGAGCGCCGTCTTCCGAACAATGGCCGCGATTACCAAGACCGTCTCCCAGGCGATGGCATTATCGGGAGTGATGGTCCTCGCCCTTGTCGTCTACGTTGGCTTTACCATCACCGTCCCGGAAATGAAGCCTTGGTTTTCGTGGATCCGTTGGATAAACCCCATCTACTACGCATTTGAGATTCTTGTTTCCAACGAATTCCACGGTCGCCGGTTTACATGCTCGTCCATTGTTCCGCCGTATACTCCCCTTGTCGGAGACTCGTGGATCTGCGTTGCTACAGGAGCTGTCGCAGGTGAACGCACCGTTAGCGGAGATGCCTTTATTGCCCAGAACTACCAATACTATTATTCCCACGTCTGGCGAAACTTTGGCATTCTCATCGCGTTCCTGTTTGGGTTCATGGCCATCTACTTCATCTGTACCGAGCTCAACTCCTCCAGGACAAGCACCGCGGAAGCATTGGTTTTCCAAAGGGGCCATGTCCCCGCAAATTTTATGAATGGCAAGAGGCAATCCCCAGGAGACGAGGAGGCGCCATTTGACTCGACGAGCAGGGACGAGACCCAAGGCGGCGAAGTATCGGCGATTGAACCACAAAAGGACATCTTCACTTGGCGGGACGTCGTCTACGATATCGAGATCAAGAAGGAGCAGCGCAGGCTGTTGGATAATATTTCCGGATGGGTCAAACCAGGTACTTTGACGGCACTTATGGGCGTGAGCGGTGCGGGAAAGACGACTCTTCTTGATGTTCTGGCGCAGCGAGTGAGCATGGGCGTTGTCACGGGAGACATGTTTGTCAACGGAAAGCCGTTTGATGCGAGCTTCCAGCGGAAAACGGGCTATGTCCAGCAACAAGGTACGCAAACTAATGGGAAGTGTCACACCATCTAGTCTAACAGTGCTACAGATCTGCACCTTGAGACAGCTACGGTTCGCGAAAGTCTCCGGTTCAGCGCCCTACTTCGTCAACCCCAGTCTGTCAGCACCAACGAAAAGCACGAGTTCGTCGAAGAGGTCATAAAAATGCTAAACATGGAGGAGTACGCGGACGCAGTCGTCGGCGTTCCCGGCGAGGGCTTGAACGTCGAGCAGCGAAAGCTTCTCACCATCGGGGTCGAGCTGGCTGCGAAGCCGAAGCTGCTCCTCTTCCTCGACGAACCTACCAGCGGCCTCGACTCACAGAGCTCCTGGGCCATCTGCTCTTTCTTGCGCAAACTGGCCAACTCGGGCCAGGCTGTGCTCTGCACCGTCCACCAGCCCAGCGCCATCCTCTTCCAGCAGTTCGACCGCCTGCTCTTCCTGGCCAAGGGCGGCAAGACGGTGTACTTTGGCAACATCGGAGACAACTCGCGGATAATGCTCGACTACTTCGAGTCCAAGGGCGCCCGGGTCTGCGGAGCGGAGGAGAACCCGGCCGAGTACCTGCTGGAGATCGGCAACAGCGGCGCCAACGCGCGCGGCCAGGACTGGCACTCGGTGTGGAAGGAGAGCAAGGAGTACGAGGGCGTCAAGGCCGAGATCGACAGGATCCACGCCGAGAAGCAGAACGAGAAGGCGGCCGGGGAGGACGACGTGCATGCCGGCGCCGAGTTCGCCATGCCGTTCTGGGCGCAGCTCCAGGCCGTCACCTACCGCGTGTTTCAGCAGTACTGGCGGATGCCTAGCTACATCTTCGCCAAGTTCATGCTGGGCGTCGTGGCTGGGCTGTTCATTGGGTTTTCCTTCTTCGACGCCTCGGCCACGCAGGCGGGGATGCAGAACGTCATCTTCTCTGTCTTTCTCCTTACCACGATTTTCTCGACTCTTGTTCAGCAAGTCAGTATTCATAGATGCTCACAGCTATTTATAACGTTTCACTAACACTGGCCAGATTCAACCGCTCTTCATCACGCAACGATCCTTATACGAGGTCCGCGAACGCCCGAGCAAAGCCTACTCCTGGAAGGCCTTCATCATCGCGAACATCATCGTCGAAATCCCCTACCAGATCATCACGGGCATTCTAATCTACGCCTGTTTCTACTACCCCGTTGTCGGCATCCAAAGCTCCGACCGTCAGGTTCTGGTGCTCCTGTTCGTCATCCAGCTCTTCATCTTCGCGAGCTCCTTCGCGCAGATGACCATCGCCGCCATGCCCAACGCGCAAACAGCGGCGAGCGTCGTGACCCTGCTTTCCCTCATGAGCACCATATTCAGCGGTGTTTTGCAGACTCCCGATGCGCTGCCCGGCTTCTGGATCTTCATGTACCGCGTGTCGCCCTTCACGTACTGGATTGGCGGGATCGCGGCGACGGAAATGCATGGCCGACAGGTGACGTGCTCCACGAGAGAAACATCCATCTTCGACCCGCCCAGCGGGCAGACCTGCGGCGAGTATCTCGCGCCCTTCACATCAAATGCGCCGGGTAAACTCCAGAACCCCGACGACACAGAGGATTGTCGGTACTGCACGTTTAGAAACGCGGACCAGTATCTTGCGGGCTCCAACATCTACTGGAGTGAACGATGGCGCAACTATGGTATTTTCTGGGCTTTCATTTGTTTCAACATCTTCATGGCTATTACTCTTTACTATGTATTCCGGGTGAAGAAGTGGTCTAGGGGTAAGAAGTAGGAGGTGGAAGAGGACAACTAGCGGATGATTAATGTGTGGAATTAATGGGGCCAAGACTGATGATTGTTGACATTGATAATGTTAAACGCGCTTTTCAAATTAGATGGATCAATAAATGACTTAATTACTTGAATGCCGCTCATAAAATCAGCCTCAACTGTCAATTGGGTTCAGGTTCTTGTTGACTGTTTCAAGATGCCGACATCAAGTTTAAACTGCTGTAGCCACTCAGCGTTATCGGCTACCGTTTGATTCCAAGGGTCATCACTAAATTACGCAAAGATTAGAAAATTAGTCGAACAGACAATAAAACGTCTTCTGAAGGAAAAACCCACTCATCGAACAGTATCCACCGGGCTTGGTGCTGGATCTCCTCATCGGTCGGAACATGCTGGTTCGGGTTGTTTGGCGACATGGTCATCGCAACCCACGGCGCCAACTCTCCCGCGATCCAACGATGAAAATAATCGCCATTCAGCAGGAAGCTAGTCTTGGCCGAAGTGCTTGTTGCTCTCGGGTTAGTGGGCTCCCATGCTTGTGTCAAGCTGTGATGTAGAGCACCGTGGGAAACTGACCTTGGTGAAAATATTTCCTGGAACGGTGAGACTTCTGTGGTGTTCACGTTTGATATTGAGCTTCTCAAATGATCAGTTGAATCCGTGAGATGATCTCTACCGCCTAAAGAATGTCTCTTCTTGAATTTAGCAAACCATGCCTCATTCGTCATGGCCACTTGTTTCCACTTCATGTCGTCAAAATCCATCGACAATCTTACTTTCTTGCTGGCGCAGTGCTGGCGCAGTGCCGTATCGTCTGGCTCGATTCCATGCGCCCGAAGAAGCTCAACGTAGTCGAGTAACTTCTGCTCCAGCTCGCTGTAAGTTTGAATGATGGAGTCAATCTTCGACAAATCCGCTGGCTGTGCTGTTTCTACGTGGGATCACTGTCGTAGACTGTGCAGCCAATTTGTCGATGAATTGATCAGTTCAAGAAACCAGGCTGATACGTACTCGGCCGGTGGCCTTGACTGGCTCTCGGCGTTTTGAATGATACGCGATGCCTCTAGCTTGACCTCTTCATCGGTCGGAGCGAGAGATGGACGAGCGCGGATGAATGCTTGAAGCAGACTTTCCAAGGGACAGGAACTGAATATGTTCTTTTCCCCAGGCGTTCTCAACCTTAGGAGGTTTCTGCTCGAGGCTTGTCGCGGGCACCCAACCCTAGCCTGCCGAACAATGTCAGGGCTGGACATGATCAAATCACGAAGCCAAGACGAGAAGGAGTTTCCCCGCTGGCAGATGACTTCCGCTGATAGTAAGATGAGGCAAGCCTCAAGTTGCATCTCGTCAGGCGTTTGTGCACGTCCACACCCATCGCTATAGATGTTTCCGAACTGGATTGATTCTAGTTTGATCAGTTCATATGCGTTTCGTGGTGTGGAGACGGCCCTTTTTGCTGGCCTGGAATGGAAACGGGGTATTTTGGCCCGAATGGATGACATCTAGGTAGAAATTAGAATCTTCCAGTACAGTGTAATTATGTTCGAAGTAATGTACTACTGAAATGGCAGGATGGCGTTTTCGACTTCAACAAGGACTGAGTCGTCAAATCCCCAGTCGCCCTTCCAATCGGCCATGGTGCTGCCCGTCTTGAAGTGGTCAGCCAGATGATCCACCCTGAACGCCCAAGTGTCCATCTCAAGGCCGCAGAACCCGCAGACGGACCGAACCTCTGGACGAGGTAGCTTCCATAGGTCCAACGGCCGTCCGAACTGTTTGGGTGTGATGTTGGGAAACCTTCGAAGGTGCTGACTCAGATGATCTTTACGACTGAATGTCCGATCGTGAAGCGGGCGTTCCTGACGGAGTGCATAGTTGTGGCTCTCTATATGCAACTCGTTAGGAGTCGACTTCTCGCAGAACGCACAACTGGTCATTTGATTCGCGTCAGTCTTGCATGACCCATCAGGAGCACATACCCATCTCTCGAGCGGGAGACGCAGTGTCTTTTCATGGCGCTGCCAGATGTGCTTGGTAGTAAAGGTTTCTGTACAGAACGTGCATTGGAAGGTGTTTAGGAATATGGTCAATGGGGTTCTCTTGCTTGCTCGTTTACCGACAGCGCGGCATTTGCGGCGGCGGGAAGACCGACTGAAGGTGCTTAGAAAGGACGAGGAGTCTCGAGATTGGTGAGAGTATATAGAAGTGTCGCTTGATTGCGATGTTCCAAGACTGCTTGTTGAGGAGGCCCGAGAGAGAAAGTGGTTTGGATCCTTGTGAGGTCGAGGGTGGCGTGGGCTATCAGCACCTGAATAATTGTTAACGAGGACGGTACAGCTACAGGACAACAAGGCTACATCTAAATATTCTCCTCGGTTCACGGGGCGGTATAACGTACCAGAAGATGATATGGAATTGAAAGCCACAGCTCGTGCGATGGCGGTGGCATTCGCAGGTTCATTCTCAGGCGGGGAGTCGACCCATCATTCTAACGGATTCAACAGTCTACTTCTTTCTTCTAGAAACGGCGTCGGTCTTCTTTGGGGAATGTTGACCGGGCCATTTGGAGTGTCGTGCGAGAGGGATGGCCGAGGGGGAACCTTTCCACGACGCCGAGCATTGACAAGCCAGTTCTGGATCTGCGTCTTGCTCAGCCCGGTCTGGCGTTGGAGACTCTCCTTTTCTTCTTCATTGGGGAATGGTTGCGCGCTGTGAGCCGATACCCAGCTCCGCAGCAGACCAACGGCTTGTCGGGAGAAGCGGGCGCCGATTCTGGGCGGAGGGGGGATCGCATTGCTTGCCGGTGAGAAGGTGAGGGAGTCCTCGCTGAGCGTCTGTATGTTGAAGTCGCCTTGAGGAGAAGCAGGTAATGGGCCTCCATGCAGCGAAGCTGCTACTGCCGAGTCTCCATATTCAAGGTTGAGATTGGACTGCTCAACGAGTTGGCCGATGTGAAACTCGTCGTCAAGGTTAGGATACGCCAGGTCGAAGTCCTCAACCGCGATAGCCGAGTCAAAGCCAAAGTCACAAGGAAAAGGGGCGTCGTCCGCGGACATGTTGGACAGCATTGTGCAACGCCCGGTGAAACATTCTAGCTCCAACTGACGGCGCGGAAGGCTGAAGTCGACGATGAGCCACGAGGTGTCATCCGCTCCCTACGCTGTCATGTAGGGCGCACGCCTCACAGCGCCGAGAGACGTCCGCAATTTGAGTGCGGGGAAGCCTTCTTTCTCCGTGTTCCTTCTCCGTGTTCCGGTTTGCCATCTCGATCAACGACTTTGCCATGTCGAAAATCCAACGGTGATTTCGTTCGGGCCTCCAGCGTGGCGCTCGACCCAACGACGCCAATACAGCCCAACGTCGACAGTCCGCCACCTCAGTTATGCAGGGCAGACGGAGATAACCGCTAAACAGGCCTTGGCCGTATGTACAGTGTTGAGATTTTCATCCCTTGTCTGGTCTCTCGTCGGTCGCATCGACGTCTCGGCCGGCGGGGGGAGCAATTCGATGCAACGCCCCGGATTGAATGGACTGGGGAAAACGGTCAGACAACGGGACATGGAATGGAAGCAGGACTGGAGGAGCGAAACTGACAACGAAGCCAGCACATCAAACAGGTGTGACCCTGCCAGAGTCGCAGTGGTACGCACCCGAGCGCAGGCCGCGAGGTCTAAGCTGTCACGTGCCAAATGGGCACCAGCGAAGGAACAGCGAGCTAAGGGCTAAACACGTGCGAAGCGCTGGAAGCGCCTATAAATTAGGGCGTTTCGTCGGTGTTATAGGGACTTCAGAGATTAATCTTACAACATTACGACCCCTACCTTCGAGTTCACAGCGCTGTCGCTACTGACTATCTGTTACTATCACGCTTCCTACCTTTTGGCTCTGACATAAGCTGCGTTCCGAGGCGAAGAGTTGGAGGGTTCATGCTCCATGGTAGGACCATTACTGGAGAAAGGCCACCGTCTCTCACGGACTCCTACTGCCTGTTCTGTTGGGTTCCTGCATAACTAAGTAGGTGTTTCCTAAATCCCGCATCCTTGGGCTTGAATACTAAAATAACCCCCCTGTTCATCAGGTATATGGGGGATACGGACTTGTCAGCCTCATTACCTAGCCGAGGAGGTTAATTAGCGTCTGCGAGCTCTAGAAACAATATCGAAGTGAAATGACGCGTCACTTCACATGCAGGCACAAGGGTCAGCCACGTAACCTAAGGGGCAGAAGTTCGACGATGACACCATGGCTGAGGCGGAAGCCAGCTAGATGCCGAGACGATTCTCTAGCTCAGTCCCCCCTCCCCCCCCCCCTGAGGTTTCTGTCAGGGACACTGCTGCGAGAGCCAAACCTTAAATGTGGATGTTGAAGGCATAAGGCTATCATTTCGTGAAGCCTCTGGTTGATTGAAGTTCCACCGTGAAGCATGGGTAATCCGGTCTAAATCGCGGAGTTGTACGGTCCACTGCCGATCGCTCAGGGGTCCCCGCATCCCGGCTCTTCTCCCCGCCCTCCACCAACGATCCGGGGCACATACCTGGACGCTCTAGCCTCCATCTGTGGCCCCTTTCTCGCAGTCTAGTCCGGACGGATAGCTCTGCGCCGGCCTAAGCAACCGCTTCCAGCGTTGCCGTCTAGAAGGAACCAGCCGCTCGGCTTGCCAAGCGCGCCGGCGCCGCCACTAGCAAAGGCAAGATGGCGAGAGCACTAAAGGTAGACTACTCCGCACGATCACGCTGAGCATGAGCCGAGACGACTTGACTAAAAGCTCTCAAGGGCCTGGGCGCTTTGCTTTGGACCTGGCACTAGAAGCTTGGATGCCCAGGGTTCCCCAGAATAGGACTTGATCCTTTTGCATCTCGAAGTAGCCGGACCTCGATGGGAAGTGCATATTCGTATAATGGAGGTCCGAGAGACCCTGAATTTGTCGAAGACAAGCCACTTTCTGTAGAACAACCTTATTGTTACTCGACTAACGTAGTCTGACGCCTTGACACGTTTTGCATCGTATTGCCCGTAACCATAGAAAGTACCATATCAACTACCGAGTCGCTGCAACCGCGTCTGAGAAGCTTTGATCCTGCTGCGATGTGATACTCGGTTGGGACGGGAACCTGACTCGTACCCTCCAACGCTGGTCCTGGTCCGTCCGGGATCTTCCGTTCGGGGGTTTTGCCTCCCAGGTAGGCATGAAGATGCCCCAGTGCCGTTAGCGTCTGGGGTAAGTCTGTCCGCGAGTGCACAGCATCTCGCCGGCATTTGGCACAAGTCGACCGTCGATACAATGTCCTGACTAGCAGTGCCGGGCGATACTCATCTGTTCAGCCATGGTCTGGAATTCAGGCAAGGACCCAAGTCGTCAGCCCATTCCGTCATCCACGACTCGCAGTGGCAGATACGTGATATTACGAGATTGGAGGCCACTCGTCGTTGGGATCGCTACGGCTCAGACTAATTATGTTATCGGAACGGCTCGAAACCCCCGCCATTCTACTAGCTAGTCAGTGCTCCGCTATTCCCCGGCCTTGATCACATCCCCCGGCACTGATCACCAACGGGCCAAGTGCTAGAGACCATCCACGATCGCCGAGATGACCTACTGATCAGGGGCGGGTCCCCTTCGCAGCCGTTGCATATATTCATGCTTGTTCCTTGGAAGGTTCGCTCTGTCTTTGTCCCGAGCAGCATCTCTTTTCTCGACAGTCCAGGTAAGCGAACGATCGCGACTTCTTTCAGTCACTCATTCAGCACTGCACCGCCAACATGGCTGGCTTCCTCATTCCGCCGTGGTACAAGAACGAGGTCCCGGCCGAGTCCGAGATGAACATCGCCAGCATCATCTTCGGCTTCAGCTTGGGGACCGCCATCTTCGCCGCCTCCATGGCCCTGAGCCAAACCATCGCTGCATACAAGAGGGGGAGGATTTACAGCGCGTACATCATCATGTGCTGGCTTGAATGGATTGGATGCAACTGTATGGGCCTGGTCACCTACATCTGGCTCAAAGGCATCGCGGAGCCAAGGTTAGTTTCCTTTCCCAACATAACCTGAGCCGTTTCCTGGGATTTCATGCTGACCCGAGTTTGTGCCATTTAGCTTTTGGATCTTTTTCTTCATTAGTAAGTTATTCAACAGCGGAGCTCACAAACGAGGAGAAGAAAGCTAATATGCCTCTCTCGCAGTCGTCTTCTGGAGTATGCAGATCCAGTTTATCTTGCAAATTATCATCAACCGAATATCGCTGTTGCTGGTCAACAAGACGACAATCAATAGAATCAAGTGGGGTGTCGCGTTGATCGTGAGCCTCATCAACTTGAGCGGCTTCTGCATCTGGGTGCCGGCCCGCCTACAGATCTCCCACCTGTACGAAGAAATCAACATCGTCTGGGATCGAACCGAAAAGGCCATTTTCCTGATCATCGATCTTGGTCTCAACCTCTACTTCATCTACCTCGTTCGTTCCAGACTAATCGCATACGGCTTGTCAAAGTACAATAAGCTCTTCCACTTCAACGTCCTTATGGCTTTCATCTCCGTGACGCTGGATTGCGTCTTGATGGGAGCCACGTTCCTCCCAAGTCCTGTTGTGTAAGTATCCTTTGCTTGAGTTCTTCCCTGACGGAGCTAACGTGCATGCAGCTACGTCCAGTTCCATCAACTCACCTACCTCCTCAAGCTCTACATCGAGATGAACGTGGCCTCTCTCCTAGGACACATCGTGAAGGGGGGCAATGACCAAGCGGCCGGAAGGGGGCCGGGGGGCCGATACGGATCCAAGAGTCACGAAGAAACAAACGTCAGGATGGCTACTCTGATCACCTCCAACCGCACAGGACACGTCCGCCTCGACGACGATTCAACCAAAGGTTCCTACGCGGGCGGCGCTCAGTGGGGAATCCACAAGCATGTGAAGACGGAGGTTGTTTTCACTGGCGCAAATGATCTTGAGGCGAGCGAAGCCAACTCTGAGACACGGGTGCTGAAGTAGTTTCCTTGTTATCACTTGATATAGGCGTGCGAACTTTCCCGAGGAGGGTGGTGATATACCCCAGATAATTTCTTACACTTGTTATGCGTTTGAGTAGCAAGCAAGGTACGAATCTTAGGGAGGTGGATCTATAATTGGGTTGAAGACAGTTCTTTCCAGCGCCTGTGAGAGGATCTCTGTGGTTTCAATGATACTATTACTAGTTAAACTGGACTTTTGAGTGCTACAAACATAAAGCAATGTGAAAATATCAAACTTACTCTATCTGTCCGGACAACCTCTCTTGTTATTGTTTCATCCTTTCTTGACCTGGTAAGGGGCAAGGTACCGGAATGGCTAGAGAAACAGCCACCGCCCTAAACATTCTTCGTTCTGGTCAACTGCCGAAATCTGGTTGCAGTCTAGTCTTCAGGGCTTCCGAGAATAGCAACGGGCTAGTTAATCCCCACAAGGGAGAGCGTGTGCGAGCTACGATGGGGCTCTCCATCTGTTGGGGGAGCAATATCTTTGGGAGAAACAAACTTATCGCGAGTTGGGTATCATTGCACGCGAAATTCTCGGTCTTTCGGATCAAGACATGCCGCGCACGAACGCTCGCTGCTTAAAGTAGTCAAGGGGTACGAATAGGTGCCACCAGTGATGGTGATACTGGAGGTGGTAGGGGATGCTGATCTTGCCTCACTTGATTTTCAGGCCCTGGCTCGTAGAGTAGCATGCTGACTGAGTCATTTGAGCGTTTCATACCCTGGAACAATGTGTGCAGGGTGTCAAAGCTTCGTTCGCAGGATGAGGGTGTACTCTGCGCACTGAACCTTAACAAGGCATAGGAGCGGATATATACAACAGGGGAGTGCAAACTTTACTCAGAGTCAGCACTGAGTAATGGATGTCTTGTCAAATTTTCATAGGGATAGAACTTAGGAATCAGGAGCCCTGTCTTGTATCGCTTTTCTATCTCACAACCCTAACCGTCTCAAGCGTCTAGAATACGGCACATTTGCTACCTCAAAACCGAAGATGCAACTCCCATCTCTTCCAATTAATGACCTTGTAGAAAGCCTTGTACAAATACAAGGGAGTTTGAGATAAACCGTATTTGTAAATGTCCTGCCGACTGTTACCGAGGTTACCGTGAGTTGTTCCCCGCACTTAGCCTTGCCGATGATGAATGATCATTTGGCACCTATCACTGCTGACTCTGAGCAGAGCTGGATCTTGCAAGACTCATTCCTTTATAATGTCGAGCAAAACTATCATAGGGTTTGATCTGTACGGGACACTGCTGTCCACCGAGTCCATCGCCCAGCAACTCGCCGGATTGTTCGGTGATGACTTAGCCAAAGACCTGGCCGCACAATGGCGCCGATATCAGCTTGAATATACCTGGCGAGCCAACAGCATGGGTATTCGCCCCGCCGCGTCACTCGGTTGCACTTTCTCTGACTCGAGACAGGCATATATCAATCGTTTTCCGATATCACTCGCGCGGCGTTACAGCACGCTATCGCCGAGAAGGGACTCTCACTATCCGGCAGTAACACCGAGCAGCTTATGAACGCCTATAACGGGCTTCAAACCTTCCCCGAGATTGAGAAGGCTCTGGATCTGGTGGCTAGCGAGCCTTCGTTGGACGCCTACATCTTCTCCAACGGAACAGACGACATGGTTGAAAAATCTGTCAGCACGGCGCCTGTGCTGTCTAAGATGCGTCATGTCCTCCAACCTCACAAGCTCATCACGGTCGAAGAACTCAGGACATTTAAGCCTGATCCGAAGGTGTATCGTCACCTTGCGGACAAGGCCGGTGTAGATCTGGACAAGATCTGGGTTGTTAGTGCCAATCCGTTTGATGCCCTTGGCGCTAGGTCGGTCGGGGCCCAGTCCGCTTGGATCGACAGGGCTGGGAATGGATGGATTGATGCCCTAGGTAGTCTGACTGGAACGGAACCGACTATTGTTGTGAGAGGAGTTGATGAAGCTGTCAGGGAAATCGTGAGTTATGTTAAGGGAATGAAATAATAGGTCACTGTGCCAGATTGAATGGCCTATTGCCCTGAAATGTGTAAAGTCGACTGTGCAATCAATAAGGAGTCTACCTATCCAACGTCGAGTAAAGCTTGTGCTGCTTGATCGGCGATATACAAATCAAAGCAAGTACCGCCCAACAAAGCATCAACAGCCAGACGCCCCGAAACGCCTCCATAAACGACTTTATTACCCCATCGTACCACCCCTCGGGCAGAGATGTCAACTCGCCCAGATCATTTAGAATGCGTCGGATTTGCTCGTCCGAATCAGGATAGTTCCCAAACCTGTCTTGGAGTCGTGCCTTGAGAGTACCCTGATACACAACAGACGCAATGGTTATGCCTGCAGTACCTCCCAGGCTACGGGCGAGGTCTACCATAGTCATTAGTATCCATATGTTTCGGCGAAAATGGCATAGAAGTGCATGATAAAGAGGACTGATATACTTACATGTGGTGGAAGTGACAACCGCTTGCTGTGAGTGATCCACCGCAGCGATGCATGCAATTTGCGTGATGGTGAAGACGCCGTTGTAACCACCGCCGACAACAAAGAAGGCGAAGCTGGTTATCCAAGCTGGGCTACTCTCACTCTGGAGAGTAAACAACATTGTGCCCACAATCAAGACCAAGATACTCGTGGCCACCAGTCCGACATACCTCCCAGTTTTCTTCATCACGTATCCAGTTCCCAGCGCACCTGCTGACAAGCCCAGCGACGCCGGCAGGATCTTGATGCCAGCGTTGGTGGCAGAATCGCCAAGGACTTGAAGATAGAGGGGTATGTAGAAGATGCAGGTCATGGCAAGCATCGCAGAGAGTAGACTGGTCAAGCAGGAAGCAAGGATTGTGCGATGTAGGAGGAGCTTGACTGGGATAATCGGCTGCAGTGCCTTGCTCTCCCACCAAATGAAGCCTGCAAACAAGACAAGAGAAAGCGAGATTGTAGTAAGCGGCAAAGGATGCGTCCAAGGGACCAAGTTGCCACCCGAACTGAGGCCAAGGACTAGGAGGACAAGGAACGAAGAGGTCAAAAAGACACCGAAGAAGTCTATGCGGGTAAGATATGACTTGTCTGATTCTTTAGGCGGCACTTTGACTAGCATGAGCACGGCTATGGCAGAGAGCATAGCAGGCGGCACTTGAATGAGGAATGCTAACCTCCAGCCCAAGTCGGTGTGATCATTGAGCAAGCCGCCGAAGATGCCGCCCACCATAGCTCCCAAGCCGTACCACAGATTGGCAATGCCGCCAACTAGCCCTCGCTTGCGAAGCGGGATTAAGTCGGACCCGAGGAAGGTCGGTATGCTCATGAGGCCGCCACCACCAAGTCCCGCGACAACCCGGCCCAGGATCATGGTGCCTTGGCTCGTGGCCGTACCGCATATGAGGTTCCCGATGGCAAAGACAATGTTGCTGAGTACCAAGCCCGGGCCGCGACCGAAGATGTCTGTGAGTCGGCCGGAGATGGGCTGACAGGCGGCCATGGAGATCAGGTATGCCGTAGCGAGCCATGGAAGAAGGGTCAGCGAGTTGAACTCGCTTGAGATCGGGGCAGAGAGTGTAGCGATGATGGTCGAATCAGCGGCGCCAAGGAAGACACCGAACCAGGCTGTGCTCATGATAAGCGCCAGCCGCATGAAGGACAAGTTGTCGGTAATGATCGTCCTCTCCCCATCCCGGTCATTGCAGATGCTGGTAACGACGGTGGACTTGTTGTTGACATCAGGGTCGAGCAATGGCGTCCTTTCCGTGACAGCTGCATCAGCCTGGAGTAAGACTGTGGGATTGTTCTGCATTGTGTCCCTGCCTTGCGCTGTGTAGCACTCTGCTCGAAATGGGTGGAAGAAGAAGATAAATACGGGCTTTTCGATCTGCCCTCAGCGTGGAAGTCCGGGGGCAAGGAGAAGGGTTGTAAATAAGGGGACGGGGTGATCTGAATGGAAGGATATTTTACCGAGAAGAGCATAGCCGTGAGATTTTATTCAGGTGACACTACGGAGAACAGGTACATTGTTTTGACCTGTTGTGAGATCGCTTACCCACCATCATTGTGTATCAAAGTCACTTGCGGTCTTCTCATTGTGTCTCTTTCCCGCCGTATATGGCCTCTGCTATCGGAGATACCGTCTATGTTGCGAGACGACAGTACCAACCCAGATGTAAGGTAAGGATACTCGATGCGTGGCTTGTTAGACTCCCGAGGTGGCGAATTGGCCCCCGGATGTAACGTAGAAGAAATTGACCGATATCTTTGCCAGATCCTACTTCGGAGGGCTTGAGTCCACGCGGCCTTCTTGCCTCCGAATACTTCCCACGAAACGGAGGCGATGAACTTCATCTTGGCTGCAGCTTTGGATCTTCGCTAGTTACACCGCATTGCTCCATACAAAACAGCAGTGTCCCGCAATACGCCCCCGAGCATGCCGGGCAGCTAGCCACTTTGGACTCCTGTGTATGGTACACGATCACAAATACAGGGTGCGCCGAGCCGATGCTGTGTTGGACATCTCGCCGGACACTATACCTGTTTAAGTATCACGGAGTACTGCCGCACTGAGCTGTCGTAACTGCTAGCGAGAGTACAAGTACTGCGTGATGCGGAACTTGTTGATGCGGAACTCGTACCGTGACTTATCTACTCGTATGTGTGTGTGAAGTGCCGGAATGCCAAGCCGGTCGTGCAATAATCCTGCATATTGAGCTGACTTTGCGTCCCAAGTCAATTCAGGCCTTTTCTCGTAGATGTTGGTCCGATCAGATTCAACGTGTTCCGTGTACCGACCCGTGTGGTCAGGGATTACACATAATTACATCAACTCTACGATAGATTAGCCAATGCCAATGGCTGGACACGATACGAAGGGGGTCAGTACGAAACTGCGGGACTCGGGGTTTCGTCTGACCGCCCCTGTTGTGCTACTGTACACCTGTTCAATCGGAAGATCTCAAATTTTATAGGTTTCTTTGATGAAGAGTCGTGGAGGAAAGAGACAACTTCCCTGGACCTCGCTTAAGCCACTCAATGGCAGACAGACATTTCTCCTCAATGAGTCTCTCCGCAGCCTAAGCGTGAATTAGTTTCCTCTCACTCACAGCTTTGTGTTACTTATCTGGGCGAGAACAGAGTACATTGCGTTGTACCTCTTGAAGCCCCGCATCTACCTTCGCATATACACCAGCACCTTTCTAACATACCGCGGGTACAACTCGAGCCTAGCCGATACTACTGTCACTCAGCATGTCTAGCATGGACGGGCTGGTGGCTTATATCGCTGTATCACCATGCTTCATCCATTCAAAACCTTCATCACTCTTGCCCCTCACAGCGCTGCTATCAATCCAAGTCAAGCCGGCTTTTTCGAGAGCTTGACTTTAGAGGTGTGTAATTGACTTGCGCGGCGGGAAATTGACTTGATTTGGTGACTTATTTAAGCTAGGGAATATTACTAAGGCGCACACATATAAAAAATCCCTCATTAGAACTAACAGCATACCTAACAGCTAGCTTTCCAGCTTTTCAAGCACTTAATTACCTCTAGGGTCGTATTAGCTAGGCTGTGCTGCTAACTTCTAAAGGTGAGCTTAGTACGGCTGAAAATGCGCTTATATTCTGCTAATATTAGTAGTATTATAAGGATCTTAAGAGTTATTTTTACTAGTTAGAGATATAAAGCTTAGTGTTAAAGCTACTATCTTATAGAGTATATAATAGGCTTAGCAGGATGAAAATAATAATATAAGAGGGAAGTTAATAGCTATATTAAATCTTAGGATTAAGCTATAGTAAATATAAGGCTCTAAGTAGCTAGAAAATATAGTAGATATAAGCCTAGCTTTAATTATATAGTTAAAATACTATAATCTAAGTCTCTTACCCTATTTATTAGCTACCCCCCTTTATTAACTACCTTTTATACTAAAAGTGCTTTAATAGTAGAAAGAGACTAGAAATAATACTCTAACTTAATAGCGATCCTTTAAGAGGGTATATAGAAAAGCATTATATAGGTATCTTTATTAGTTAGCCTAAAGCTATACTAAATTGTATATATATACTCTAGTAGTCTTATATTTAGTACTATCTAATAGTA
>WPDF01000376.1:0-19937 GCA_019137265.1 Neonectria coccinea
AATATAGTATACTAAGCTATAACCTTATATATCTATATATAAGATCTTAACTAAAGTATATAGCTACTAAGGTTAATCCTAATCTTTACTATACTAAGCCTAAGAAGAATAAGCATAAAACTAAAGTATTTACTAAGGGACTTACTTACTAGTGCTTACTACCTTTAGGTTCTATAGATATACCTAAGTGTATACTTCTTAGCTTTTATAACAGTTTATAGATAATAAGGTTATAATAGGTTAACTTAGTAGGTTCTATAAGAGTAGGTTAACTTAGTGGGTTCCGCGAGAGTGGGTTAACTTAGTAGGTTCTATAAGAGTGGGTTAACTTAGTAGGTTCTATAAGAGTGAGTTAACTTAGTGGGTTCCATAAGAGTAGGTTAACTTAGTAGGTTCTATAAGAGTAAGTTAACTTAGTAGGTTCTATAAGAGTGGGTTAACTTAGTGGGTTCCGCGAGAGTAGGTTAACTTAGTGGGTTCTACGAGAGTAGGTTAACTTAGTAGGTTCCGTAAGAGTAGGTTAATAAATAAATATAAGTCAAAAAGGTATTAACGCTTATTACGTTTATATTTGTAAATAAGTCTAAATGCTTACTTCTTAACTTTTATAATAGTTTATAAAGGATAGAAGTTATAGTAGTTTAACTTAGTAGGTTCTATAAGGGTAGGTTAATAAATAAATCTAAGCTAAAAGATATCTTTATTATAACCTATTATTATTTAAAAGCTATTTAAGTAAGGCTAAATATCTTTAAGTATAGAACTATAAAGGAAAGCTTATATAGTAGTATTAAGGTGGTAGGGAAGTAAAGGGGTATTTATTTTTAAGTTTTATAAGGGCTTTATTAGAAACTTATAAATAAAGAAGTTAAGGGAGCTAAAGAAGGATAAAAGGTATTAAGATATAAGTAGAGGAAAGAAGTTAGGAGAGCTAAAGAAGGATAAAAAGTATTAAGATATAAGTAGAGAAAAGAAGTTAAGGGAGCTAAAGAAGAATAAAAGGTATTAAGATATAAGTAGAGAAAAGAAGTTAAGGGAGCTAAAGAAAGATAAAAGGTATTAAAATATAAGTAAAGGAAAGAAGTTAAGGGAGTTATAAAAAGATAAAAGGTATTAAGATGTAAGTAGAGGAAAGAAGTTAAGAGAGTTATAGAAAGATAAAAGGTATTAAGATATAAGTAAGAGAAGATAGAGATATATATCTATATAGTAGTGCTAGAATAATTAGGAGGTAGAGGGATATCTCTAAAGTGTATAAGAGCGTTATTAAAATATATAATAAGAGATATATATTATAATCTTATATATAGCTATATAATAGCCCTTAATTATATTTAGCTAAATAGCTAATAGCTATTACTAGCACACTAGTAAACTAACAATTATTACTTACACACTAGTAAACTAATAGCTATTACTTACACACTAGTAACTATATTCTAAATGCACCTTTCCGAATTAGGTTAGCACTATAACTAACTATATTAACTTTACTCTTACTAATGCATTTAACCTTAACCTCTTTCCTCTTTTATATAACTTACCTTTTACTATATTATATATAGCTTACCTTTATATACTTATGTATAATATTATAAGTATATATATATATTAAAAGCCTCTACTATTTAATTTACTATATAAATTCTTCTTATACTTAATACACCCCTACTAATAATACTTACTTCTAAACTATAATCTTAAGCATTACTATATAAATTATATTATCCTAATGTTTATAAGATTATATTACTATATTACTACTTATCCTACCTATATAGTTAGATATATAAGATTCTCCCTCTTAAGCTAATATAGTATAATACTTACTCTTTTTATTATAACTTAGTATAGAGGACCTAAAGGTTATAGCTCTTAACTAGGAAACTAGTAGCACCTTAACTAATAAGACCTCTATATTATAAACTAGTAATAACTCCCCCCTTATACTGCTTACTAAGGATCTTAACTTATAGCTAGCTAAAGATAGCGTAATACTAGTCCTACCCTAACCCTAGGAGCGGGAGAGACCTATAACCCAGTCTAACTAGGATAAGTTAGCAGTTAGTATAAAGAATACTAGCCTAAAAAATAAAGCTACTACCTCTAAAGCTACTACCTTTACTACTACTAAACCTACTACTACCGCTAAACCTACTACTACTACTAAACCCACTACTACTGCTAAACCTACTATTACTACTAAACCTACTACTACTACTAAACCCACTACTACCGCTAAACCTACTACTACCGCTAAACCTATTACTACTATTAAACCTATTATTACCGCTAAACCTACTACTACTACTAAACCTACTATTACCGCTAAACCTATTATTACTATTAAACCTACTACTACTACTAAACCTATTACTACTACTAAACCTACTACTACTATTAAACTAAATAATAATAATAAGGATATACTAACTCTAAATAGTAATCTAACCTTTAGGTTTATTAGTATAGGTTAACTTAAGGATATTACTAAGAAATATAAGATATTTACCTAGTAACTTAAGCTTGGTTTTAAGTACCCTTAGTATATATAGAAAGAAGTAAAGGATATTATACTGGCTTAAAAGGTAGAACTCTAGTGCTAGTAGAAGGCTATTAACTACCCGACTAGAGTGCTTATATAGTATAAATAGAACTCCTTTATTATTAACCTTAGAATCCTTATATAGTATAATAACTTTATAAGCATAGTATAGATAGTATTATTTATTAATATTATTAATAAGTCTAGTTATAATTATATACCCCCTTATATTAAGCCTACCCCTTATATATTTAATACTAATAATAATCTTATGCTTCCTTATATTAACCCCTCCCCCCCCCCCTATTTATACTTCTACGCATTAGATACTAATAATCATTATAGTTACTAATATTACCTAGATCGCTAGTTATATTATAAATTAAAACTTTACCGTTAAGGCTATAAGAGCTAAGATAAAGGCTAAGGGTCTATAGATTTAGGTAGTTATAAACTAAACTATAGGTAAGGGTTTAAATAAAGATAATAATAATAATAATGTATAGGGTAGGCTCTATACTACTTATATATAATAAATTACCTTCGCTATAGCTAATAAGATATCTAATAAGATATTTACCTATCCTAGCCCTAATACTATTATTACTATAGTTAAAGAGAATAAGTACCTTAACCTAATAGATAAGGTTATTAAGTTCTATCTATAACTATCCTTTATTTTATATATTATAGAAATAGCTATAAATAACTAAACTAAGTTAGAACTTAATCCTATTATAATACTAATTATTATAGTGCTCTAGGTACTTATATTCGCGCTAGTTAAATAGACATTTAGCATTAAGTACGATAAGGATTTAATAGTATATAACTATTAATACCTAACCCTTAATAAAGATCACTAGGTAAAACCCATACTAATCTATAATAAATTCTCCAATAAAGACTTAAACTATACTATCCTTCTACTATACTTCTATAAGTTACGCTAGATTAGTAAAGTCTTATTTATTAAGAGTAGAAAGCTACTAACTAAGGCTTATAAGTAGCTAGGATATATAGATCCTAACTTTAACCCTAGTGAGGCTTAGGATGCCTTAGTCTAAATCGCTACTTATTACGCTATAAATAAGAACCTAATATTTAACCGTAGGATCTAGAAGATAAAGGCTTAAATAGGGAGGGAGGAGAAGGAGTAAGAAACTACTATATAAGCTACTATAAACTAAGGAGAAGAACTACTCACCCCTCTAGAGTCTTATTAGCTACTAATAGGACTTAAGGCTATCGATATTAGTATAATAGCGATAAAGGTAATATAATCTACCTATATATAGTAAACTATTGAATAGAGGATAAAGAGGCTAAACCTAAGCGCTTAAGGAATGCCTAAAATAGATAAGGATATATATAAGATACTAATTAAGACCCTTAAGGGTCTTTATTTATTTCCCGATTAGGAAACTATCCTTAAGTCTATTAAGGTATAATTACTATCCTTTACTAGAGCTATTCCTATCGAATCTATAGATAATTATATATAGAAATAGTAAGAATTATCACACATTTAGGACTTTACTACTAGAAACCAGGAAAACATAAATAACCTAATAAATAAACTCTAAAAGTAGTATACCCTAGAGATCTTTATAAATACTATCTAGCCTATCTAGACTAGGAATATTAATAATATTCTTACTGAATATAGTTTACTAGCATTCCCTAACCTCTCCTTATTTCTAGAGAGTAGAAGGATATAGCTACTTAAACCCTACTAGCTCTTAGGTAAGTCCCCCCTTATACTAAATATCACAATCTAATACTCTAATGCGTGAGCCTATTACCTTATATACCCTTATATAAGATTCTAACCTTAGCTAACTCCCTAATAGATATAGTAAAACTAGCTAAATAAAGTATAGATTCACTTTGCTATACTATTCTCATAAACGAAATAAGTATAGGAAAGACTAAGGTATACTTTAGGTTAATATACCTATCTATCGAATAACTTATCTAGCGCTAAAACGCTAGAGAGAAAGTTATATTTAGACTAAGCTTAGTAATAACGCCTATAAATTTAATCTTCTAAATGTATAAGGAAATAAAGGATAATTTCCTATCCTTTATAGTCCTTATATATTATAGGTCGCTAGGGTCTTTCCTAGACCCTAAGGCTATAGTGCTATTAAGATAAAAGCTTATTAGGCATCTTATTAACCTAAATATAAAGACTAATAAGTAACTAGTAAGCGCCTCTATTATCCCTTCCCCCTATTAAGCTCTATTAACCTTATTAGATCGGCTGGATATTAGTCCTAATAACTTATCCTACCTAGTTATTACGTATAATAGTGCGTATAAACTAACTATTTCGCTTTATAGGGGATGCTATACCTTAGGCCACTTAGGCTAGAAGGGCTAAGGCTTAATAGGAAGCTAATAGGGATAATAGCAATAATAATAATAATAAAGACAAGCGTAATATTAAGCGTAATAACCTTAATATCGCCCCCCCCTCCTCTTAGTATTTATTCGTTCCTTACCGCACCTAGAACTATATAACTAATAAGGTTAGGAATAGTAGTATTTAATATCTACTAGAGGATAACCATTATACTATAGATAGGAATATAGTTTTATTCATTCTAAAAGATAGTAATCTTTCTAACCTTTATTTTAACTTCCTTATTACTAATAAGGCCTACTATATTAAGAAGAGAAGTAGCTCCTACTATAATATGCTAAAGCTCTTTAAGTAGGAGCGCCTCCTCTAGGTCTTTAGTACGCTACTATCTAGTTCTCTAAAGGACATCCTAGCCCTATTAGGTCTTATATAGGATAACTATAGTATTAATTAGGAGTACTCTATAGACCTAGGTTAAGCGCTTAGTCTTTACGATCCTATATATAATCCTTATAAGAAGGTTAATACTATTAGTAGGGAAATATACTATAGTATCTTTATTATAAAGGATAGGTCTACCCTAGGATTAAACATCCTCTAGAAGGCTTTTAATAAGAACCCTAAATACTAACTTTAGATAATATTGCTTAACCTTCTCTAGCATATAGTAAGGGATCTATAATAGTCTAATAACCTTAGTATATACATTATATAATATATCCTTATAATAATGTAAATTTAGAAAACTATAAGAACTAAGGTAACCCTCCCTAATAGTAAGACTATCTTCCCCGCTTAAGACCTCTTACCTACTATAATATAAGTTAAGGAGTTTATATACAACTAGACCGCCTTAGAGTACGAATAGGTGAAGAATATTAGTAAGACCTCTACTAATTAGCTATTCGATATAGAGGATAGAGCTAGGCTAAGTACTTAGGTAGCTTAAGAGTTAAACCTTAACTTTAGCGTCTACTAATAGGTAGTACTCTTTATATTTAACCTAAGAAGCTAAGCTATCCTAACTGGTAAGGATTTTATTTTATTCAGCTATAAGATAGCCCTCTCCTTATATTTCTAATAGGCTAAGGAAGGGGATAGACCTACCTCTAAAGAGCTAATCCTTAGCGTTAATTATATTAACTAGTTAGTTAAGTCTAACCTAAACGGAGGTCTAATATACCTCTACCACTAGATAAGGGAGGATAAGCATATAATACTACTAACTAACTATACTAACTTTATCTACTAGCTCTATACTAAGTTACTTATTATAATCTACACTTTAGAGCTTATATACTATTATATCTATAAAGAAGGGAAATATACCCTTATATATATTAACATATTATAAATATAAAGGTAAGTTTATATTAACCCTTTAACTATAATCTTATATATAAATATATTAATCGCGCTTATACGCTTATACATAATATTATAATTATTAGCTACTATAGTAGCTAGTTATAATCTTATATATAAACCTATAAGCGCTCTTATACGCTTATACGTAGGATTATAACTATTACCCCTCCCCTCTTTTTACTAATACTAGATTTACCTACTAACCTTCTGCCTAGCTGTATTATTACTATTTTAACTCTAGCTAGGTATAATATTAGTATAGTCCGATCTATAGACTTAAACGCTAACCGCTCTAATATTATTACGAATTAGAATAATATAGAATCCAACCTATAGATATTTATAGCTAATATTAACACTATATCAACCGGTATAAATATATACTTATATTATTCAAAGGGACTATTCCTATCCTAGTATCTTAATGCTAAGATAATACTTTAGATTATTAGTCGCCTTATTCGCATTAGGTAAAATAATACTATTATATTCTATCTGCTAAAGATATAAGACTTATATTATAATAATATTAAGCGCCTTATTATAATAAAATAAATAACTTAATTATCATCTAAGATTAGCCTAGTAGACTAGATTAGATTTAAGCTTTGCGAAATTTATATCTATAAGGCTATTAAGGCCTATTAGTATTAGCCCTTTAACTAATACTCCTAGCTAGTTAAACAGGAGATAATAGGTATTAATATAGAGTACTACTCTAATAAGGCAAAGAAGCTTAGCTATATCTTTTCGCTTATTACTACTAGTATACTTAATACTACCCTAGATAAACAGGCCTTCTAGATAGAAGCAATAGACTTAATCGTTAAAATAGCACACTCCCTAGGTAAGAATATTAATTCGACTACCACCCTAGCTAAAACGCTTACCTACCTATACGCAGTAATGCATAAGAAGATAATAGCCTAGATAATAAAGATATATACTTAAGTCACTAAAAGGGTTACTAATAACCTAACCCTACTTATAAAGCGATAGTAGGTAAGGCAGATAGTAATTAAACGTACTAAAAAGGTGCTAAGCGAGCGCATTATAGTTAATAAAGATAAGGTCTTAAAAGGCTCTAAGCTAGAGGATAATAATAATAATAATAAAGATAATAATAATGATAATAAAAACGCCTAGGTTATAAAAGCTCACACTTAGGATAATAGCGCTTCTAATACTATAAGTAGACTAAACCTCTAACGCCTAGCTAGTCCTAACGCTACTATACCTAAGCCTAGTAGGGGAAAGAAAAGGCTAGTACTATACAGTCAGGCTAGAGGCGGGAGTAAGCGCTTAAGGAATGTATAAATACTAATAGTGCACACTGGAAATCTTTAGCTAAATGGATAACGAATAAGGGATAAAATGTATAATTAGTTATATGCTTTACTATTAGCTCTTTTCGGATGGATGGCTATTATACTCTAGGGTGCCTACTAAGACCTTAGTACCTATATAGCTTTAATAACTAATGCCTAACTCTTATAGCCTAAAGATTCTATCTATATTAGAGTGCTAAAGTAATTTATACCCTATAATAATATAGTAAGTGGTTAGATAGCCTTAATTAAGAATGCTAAGCGATAGGTAGCCTCTTTACTAATCGTATTATATTATATAAATCTTACTTATAGGGGTAAAAGTTTATTAAATTATAACCTTATATAGTGGTTTAGATAAATCTATATTAACTTAAAATCTTATATATAGGTTTATAACTAAACTTATACTTATACCTATAGTATAAAAAGACTAATCTCTCACCCCCCCCCCCTAACTTCCTTTCTCCCTCCTATATTATTTTCTTATTCCTCCCTTTAACTATATAAGACTAGGCTTTATAGTTATAGTTACTACCCTATAGGTATAGTAAGTACCCACCCATATCGGGCATAGTTAATATTACTATTATTACCCACTTATCTATATAACCCCTAACTTATATTTACTAATCTTATATATCTATATATAATATTCTAACTAAATATAATCTTCTATTATATTAAGCTAAGAGCCTTATAGTATATCCCTTATAGAGCTATATTTACACTTTTATATATTCTACTATACTAATCTTATATATCTATATATTAGATTCTTATATTCCTATAGATTATTATTTTATCTAGAGTTTAATATATTACTATCTTTTATACTATCTAATAACTCTATACTATTATTAGTCTTAGGTATAGGATAAGCTATTATACCTAAACTTATATTAGTAGAACACTCTAATATTACTCCCTTATTAATCCTTATATTTATTTACCTTTTATAACTTACTATACTAGGCACTTTTAATAAGATTAAACACTTTTATATTATCCTTATAATTAGTTTTATATATTATAAGATTTATAATGTATTTCTCCTACTATATACTATATCCCTATATAGCTATATAAGGGACTACGGCTTAATAGCTATTAGTCCTACTAAGTTATAATCCATCCTAAACCTATTTAAGGGCTATAATATTATAGAAGCCTATAATATAATTACCTAGCGGTTAAAGCTATAAAGTCTATAGGAACCCTTACTTATACTACCTTTCCTAGAGCTAGTAAGCAATGGGATTATATGTAGGCACTATACCTACTACTTCCTAAGTAGTAACTCCTTAAAATCCCATATAACCTAGTAGTATAATAGATAGCTAAGATAAGATATACGCCCTATTAAGATATAGGGATTTACCACATAGGGCAGTAAGGCAGCATTTTACTTTTAGGTATTCCTACTACTAGCGGCTATACATCCTATAGATATTACCCTATTCTCCTCCCTAGTGGTAGAGAGATAAGTAGAGCTATAGTCTATAAGTAATTCCCTTATTTTATAGTACTATAAGGAGATACTAAACTTATTCATCTTATAGCTAGGTTTTAATAATCGCTTAGCTACTTAGTCCTTTAGCTAGGTCCTTAGCCTCTTAGCCACCTACACTAAGCCCTACTAGCTATAGCATCTCACCATAATAATACTAGCTGCTAACACTAAGGCTGCTTAAGTCTAATCTTAGCCTATTAAGTAGATCCTAAATCAGAGGGTAAAATAGATAGACTTATTTAGCGGGTTAAAGTCTATTAGTAAAGAGACTATATTAACCTATATTAACCTTATTAGTACTATCTTTAACTACCTCTTTAATATACTAAACTTTCCTCTAGATATTACTAGCTTACCTATGTTTTCACTATGCTAGAGGGCCGCTCTATCCTACCTATAGGAATATAATACTATAACTACCTTTAGAGCTACTAAGCCTATTATTATTAATGCTATTTAGTCTATAGTTAACTAAAAGCTCTATAAAGACACATTTAAGTCCCTACTACTATTAGCACTAGTAGTCCTAGCAGTCTACCGTACGGGTGGCAGATAGTAGTGTAAGGCTAGAGAATACCCTAACTACCTAAGCGCCCTAGCTAAGGCAGCCCCCTTCTACGCTTAGAAGCGAGCTAAGGAGGCAATCACTTAGAACCCTAATATACCCCTTACCTACCTTATTAGCTTAGAAATAAAAGATATTATATATATAACCTTAGCAGCCTTTATAATACCTATAGTAGAGGTTTACCTATAGTAGAGTATAACCTCTAACATTAGGAAGAAGTAGTATAAGCCGGATATAATTTCCTAGGTTAGCAATAAGGTAATATTTAATAGCTGCTTAGTAACGCTTGGTAATATTGTTAATAGTATTAAGCGGGGGATATAGAAGGCTAACAGCCTGCTAGAGGCTTACCTACTAAGCCTAAACGACCTATTAACTATAGCAAGCACCTAGCAGCTTATACTAGCCCTCTCTAAGATCTATAACTAGCCCTATTAGTTAATCTAGGACTTCTCCTTTATAAAGGTATATAATAACTTATAGGCCTAATTAGCTATATATTACCTTAGTTAGATGGTTAATAAAGGCTGTACTATCCTAGCTATAGTTAACTCTAATAGTCTTAATATATTAGCCACTAAGGTATACCTTATTAGGGTGAACTAGCTAGTTTAAATGCTTACTATCCTTACTTATATAACTAGTAGGTAGCTAGGCTAAGCTATTAAGCTCCTATCGGTTAATGTTAAGAATATATTATCTTTAAGGAGAAATATCTTTATTATTAATAGTTAGGTTTTAATTTATACTATATAGTATAAAGGCATAATAAATATAGCATAAGAGAAGCCTATCTAGCGCTTCCTCCCTAATGTTATTAGCTGCCTACTAGTTTAATATATCGCCCTAGTCTAGCTATTCACTAAGATACTATACTAACTAACCATCCTAAACGCCTCCTTAATATTAATAATACTCCTATTCACTAGTGACTTTATATAGTAAAACTCTAGCCTTAACCTAATCATACAGCTAGGCGTAGAAGAAAGAGCTATAATCTTATATATACTAATATAAGCAGCCTTATATATATTTTTATATACTAGCTTATTAGATTCTAGCCTATAGCTCTCTACCGCTATTAATAATATATATATATAACCTAAAGTATAGCCGATTAAGATCCTAATGAATTAGATAGTAAAGCTTACTAATACTATTATCAAAAAGGGCCTAAGAACCCGCATTTAGCGCTATATATATATTACACTTTTAAGGCGTTACTTAGGTCCTCTTACCTATAATAGATATTTTATAGCTAGTAAACCCGGATTAAACTATAGAGATAAGGGATTTAGAGATAATTAAGTATTGCTAATTATTATATCTATACGTTAGATTCTTAATCTCTAGGCTACCTATATAATAGCTATTGCCTAGTAAGTGTATGCCTATAAGACCGCTAAGGTTTAGGCTGTTAGATGTATTATACTATTCCTCCCTATTATAATCGTATAGTATACTATCCTTAGCCTTAGGTAAGGAAGTCTTAAGCGTCCTGCTAATGCTATAGGCAAGCAGTTAGATTAAAGATAATACTAATCTATACGCCTAGCATCCCTTTTAGCTCTTATAACTAATAATACTATACGAATAATGCTAAGGAACCTAACTATTTCTCTATAAGACTATTAGCGGAAGATACTTAATACTATTACTACTACTACTAAAGATATTATATATATCGCTAGTATAGGCTCTAGAAAGAGCTTAGTATTTATACTCCTTACCTTTATTAATAGTAGTAATATTATAGTTATTATTTCCCCCTTAGTTGCTCTCTAGTGAGATATTACTAATCGCTTAGCTATAATTAGTATTATTATATAGATCTAGAAGGATAATAGCTAGACCTTAATACTAGCCTCTATTATGCTAATTACTTTAGAATAACTCTATTAAGCAAACTAGATTAGTTTCACAAAGAAGCTAAGGGATTAGTACTAGCTAGACTAAATTATTATTAATAAGGTATATATCGCTCTTAATAGGTATAACTCCTTTTACTACTCGCTTACGCGTATTAGCCCTAAGATAGCTAAGCTTTCGCTTAGGAGGGTATTCCTTATTATAACCTTACCCCTATCCTTAGAGCCAGCCTTTAAAACCTCCCTATAGGCTATTAAAGTTACTATTATTTAAGCCCTAATAGGCTGGGTGAACTTTTAATACGGCTAGATATAAGCGAATACCTTTATAGAGTAAGCATTTATCGCTTAGAATATTCTCTAGCTACTAATGGGTGCTGCTATAAATAGTACCGTACGGGCGATTGTCTACTATAGGTTAGTAGCTTAATGCATAGAGCTAGCTAGTAGTACTAAGTAGGAACTCTACTATATAGGTATGCCTAACGTAGAGTATAAAGCAGCGCTATAGCGCTAGAAGGCCAATAGGTATATTATTATTATAATTACTACCCTTAGGCTTAGTATTAATATCCTTAGCGTTATTACTATCGTTATGTTTAGGGAGCTATACTCCCTAATTAACCTTATATAGTAGCTTAGTTATATTAGGAGGGATAAAGGTATAGCCTCTATAGAAGCTATGCTTATATGCCTAAGGTCTATAGACTGTACGATTAGGGTATTTATATTAACTAAATACCGCTAGATTATTCTCTCCGCATACTTCAATAGAGTTAATTATAAACCTTACGCCCCTAATAAGGTATCCTACAATATATACTATATAGAGTACTTATAGTAATATAGTAATTATAGCCTACTAACTATTATAATACCCGCTATAATACTATAGGACCTAGTAGATATAAGTAGGGTCTTAATACCCCTAGAGGATATACTATAAAGGATATCTCTATATAAGATTAATAATAGCTTAAGGTCTTTAGTAATAACCAGCTAAGATATTAATAGAAGCAGCTAACACTTTAGTAACCGCTAGACTATAAGGGCTGCTAATATTATAAGCACTATTAGTACGCTTAATAAATTGCATAAGTTAGATAAGGTCTTTTAGGCTTTTAAAACCTTCTACCCTAACTATTATATCCTAAGCTATAGGGATGCTTAAACCTACTAGCTTAATAGATATAGTAATATCTACCTAAGAGATAAGCGTATAGTATATAACACAAAGGATATTATATATTACCTAACTAATAGTAATAATATCTATAGTATATAGGTAAATAAGAACGTTAGCTTTATGAATTATATAGTATACTAAAGGTATTAAAGACTATAGAACTAGTGCCCTTACTAGTTTAGACTATTCGCTAGGCTAAAGAATTACTATTATTATCTATTCTAAGACCTTATTGCTAGTATTATCCACTATTACCTAAAGGAGCTAAGTAAGGTAATTAAAAACTATAGTAGGCCTATAGGAGATTTAGGAATTTCAGCTATAATCCTATAGGGAAATTAAGAATGTAAAACATAGCTTAAGGACTAAGCTAATATTATATTTAAGGGGTAGTACCTTAATATTATTATTATAATTACTTGCTTACTTTCTGAATTAGGTTTAGTATTTTAATTATTTAAATTAGAGTTTTAGTAAGATGGGTTATAGGCACTATAAAGTGGCTTATAATAGAGTTTATCTTTTTAGGGCCTAGCTAGTATATCCCTTAGGTTATAGGTAATATAGAGTGGCTTATAATAGAGTTTATCTTTTTAGGATCTAGCCTATATATCCTTAGGGAGATTAGATTAATTATATTAAAAGTGGGAAATATTATAGTACTAAGAGTATACTCTTAGCCTTCTCTACCTTATATAATAAGGTTAGTTATTAGGGATACTTTATACCTTATTATAATTTAACTTATACTTCCTTTCTTTTATTATAAACTTCTAAGACTATATAATACTATATAAGAGTACTAATAATCCTCTCCTATTAGAGTCTAAATTATATATATACCTATATAAGTATTATTTACTACTCTTAGAAGTAATATTACTCTTTATAACTAGGGTTATAATCTAATATATATATATATAAGTATTAAAAGTAATATTACTCTTTATAATTAGGGTTATAATCTAGTATATATATATATGAGTATTATTAAGCTTTAAGATTATATAAGTATACCTATTTATACTTAATATCTTATAAGAAACTTAACCTTAACCTTTTCCTACCTTCTTAATTCCTATATTATTATATCTCTCTTCCTACTTACTACTAGCCTTACTAGGCTATCCCCTTATATATAGCATTTATATGCTTACTTGTTAGGTTATAGCCTAGGGTATCATCTAAGGATTAGGGTTACTCATTCGAGCTAACTACCCTATACAATATAGGGAAATCAAGAGGCTATAGCTATAATGCTCATTTAGTCCCACTCGCTAAGATTATATAAGCAGCTGCTAACCCACTCTTAGCTAGGGGTACTAGTGCTAACCTAAACCTTCCTCTACCTCCCGCTATAAAGATATCGCACTAGAAGAGGAAACGCTTTAGATACGAAAAGTACTTACGCTAAGTTAAGCGTAATAATATAACTACTACTACTAGCCCTAAATAGCCCTAGATTCTAGAGGAGCCCTAGATTCTAGAGGAGCCTTAGGTTCTAGAGGAGCCCTAGGTTCTAGAGGAGCCTATAGCTAAGGATAATCCGGCTAGTAATAATACTATAGCTATACCCTTAGAGGAGGATATTAGAATGCTCCTCTTCTTAAGCGCTAGTAGGCTTAGAGATCTTAAGCCTAAGGTAGAGCTGCCCGCTTAGTATGCTAAATTCGAGCTAAACTTCCCTTAGTATATCTCTACTAAGCTAGAGGTTAATAAGGCGATAAAGCTTAAGCGCTAGGAGGACTAAAAGTAGATTAGCTACCTAGTTAAGGTGCTTATCTAATATAAATAGAATGCTGCTATTATAAACCTTAGCATCCTAGCGTAGTATAATAACTTCTCCTAGAACGCTTATATAGCTCTATTCTTAAACATTATTAGTATGTTTACTATAATCTTATGCTTAGCTATATTAAAGCCCCCCCCTATAGCCTTTATACCTTTATATATAAGATTCTAATAATGCTATTAGTTGCTAATATTATTTAATATATAGTAGTTATTATTAACTATCGTTTTAGTATATTAAAAGTTATATCCCTACTATTAATTATTAACCCCCTTATCTACTTACCTATAGGGGTTAATAATAGACTATAAGGTAATATAGAGATACTAACTAAGGAAGATAGATTAATCCTACCTTACTACTAAGCTATACTTAAGGCTAAGCCTAAGTTAGTCTACTAAGGCTATATAATCGCACTAAGCTTAGATTGTATTATTATTGCTATTAAATAGTAGTACTATTAGTAGATAGTTAAGGGTGTTATTAGGTTATTAGGCTAGCTAACCTTTATTTCTATCCTCTCTTAGGAACTATTATATATTAATGTTAGCGTAAAGCTAGACCCGATTGGGTTTATACTAATCTATATAGTATAAATCCTTATATTCGCCCCTATTAAGTAGGATCTAGCTATTTAGTACTCTTTAGACCTATTAGTATATAAACATTACTACCTTACGTAGTATAGTAGTAATATAAAGCCCGCTATTATTACTAGGCGTTTCTCCGTAGAGGACCTAAACCGGGCGGTACTCTTAGTCTACTATTGCGTTATTAGGCGAAAGAAGCATTCTAACTAGATTAAGGCTATACGCACGCTAATAAATAATAACTATACCTAGCCTAAGTATGCTAACCTTAGATTTAAGCCTAGCGCTATAGTATCCTATATTAACCCTCTAGTTAACTATTATACTAATGAAATGCTTATCCTTAAGTAGTAATAGTAGGCGTAGGCTATTAATATAGCCCGGTAGGCTAAGGAGTATAAAGAGGAATATAAGGATATAGAGATTAATAAGGAGCCGCTACTATTACCCTCTAAACACGCCCCCTTAGCTAGAATCCTAGCCCTAAACGTCTATAGCCTTATTATGGAGGCTATATAGTTAACCTATACCTGAAGGAAGATCTAGAATAGGCTTAAGCAGTTAGGTAGCTAGGTTGCTAATGCCTTACTTATAGACGCTTATAACTAGAAGGCCCTTATTAAGACCCTTAAGGGCCTCTATATATTCCTAGACTAAGAGAAGATCCTTCGGGCGGTTAAGTCCTAGCTTCCTATATATAAGAGTGCTATTAACCTTATAAAGATAGATAAGTATATACTAAAGCAGTCTAAGAGTCCCTACCTTTAGGAGTATACTATTAAGCACTAGGAGAACCTAGATAACTTAATTAATAAGATATAGAAGGGGTACTTATTAGAGATATTTATAAACTCACTATAGCTAGAGTAGGATTTTAGAGTTAATAACATACTAAACCTATATAGGCTCCCGCTATATTTAAACCTCTTAATCTACTTAAACTAAGAGGATATATAGCTACTAAAGCTATATTAGCTCCTTAGTAAGCCCCTATAATATAATCTTATGCGCTTACGTAAGAGAGCACACACCTTTACTTATACGTTCATACATTAGATTACTAATACTAACTTAGTACTAAATGCGTATAATATTGTCTAATAGGTTAAGTATGGAAAGGAATATATTTTTCTATCTAATAAGATAGGTATAGGTAAGATAAAGACTTACCTTATAGCGCTTTACTTTTATAATTAGTAGCTTATATATTTATAATAGTAAGGTAATAAAGTTATATTCTAGCCCTATCTTATACTTACCCTTATTAACTTAATCTTCTAGATGTATTATAAGATAAAGGATAGTTTTAACTTTAATATCTATATATATTATAGCTTAACTAGTGCCTTCCTAGATTTAATAGTAAAGATCTTAATTACGTAAGACCTTATCTAATATATATATAATCTCTAATCCATAGAGAGCCTAAAAGATCCTATAGTAAGTCTGAATGTATTCCGTCCTATATTATGTATAACCTAATATTACTAGACTGGCCGGGTTATTATTATCTCAATCTATCCTACTTAGTCGGCCCGGTCTATTATTAAGTAGGAGAGGCTATTCCGATTTAATAAGGACTCTATCCCCCTATTAGTATAGAAAAGGCGCGCTCAAATAAGCTCTAAGGGGGCTAAGGGTAGCGTTAGGGAAGAGGAAGAACTAATCATTACTAGTACCCTATTAACTCCTAGATCCTATCGCCTGCTTAATTACTCCTATAGCTCTATTAATATAGGTAGTATATACTTTACTACGCCTAATAGTATAAAGCTTACTAATAGCAACCTAGTTATATACTAACTGTATAATAAGGCGTTTGCTAATTTCTACTTTAACTACCTAATCGTAAATAAAGCATAAATAGTTAAGAGGATAATAGGGTCCTACTTTAATATGCTATAGCTCTTCTCCTAGAACTGAGTGATATAGGTGATTAGCACCCCTCTCTATAGCTCCCTATAGGATATTGTCTGCCTACTAATGCTTATATGGAAGTAATATAGGGTGCACTAGGTTCTAAAGGCGGAAGAGCTTAGCTAGTTACTAGGATTATACTACCTAGACTATAATCTATACACTAATAATACCTTCAATAGTAAGGTAAGCTATAGCCTCTTCACTATAGAGATACTAAAGGCCTACTCAGACCTATAGGCTCTCTAGTAATTCTACGATACGGATAGTAATATTCGTCTATAGATTATATCCTTAGACCTACTAAGGGAGGCTACTGCTAAGCTATCCTAGGCAAGCTAGCTTAGCAGTAAAGCCATTCAATAGATACTATAGCTTATATAGATCCGGAGGATAATATAGACCTAAATGTAGCTCCTAGATAGTACTATATTATACCCCATATAGGATATACTCCTGTTAATAGTATAGGTTAAGGAGGTATTATTTAAAGTAGGCTCTGCCCTCTACGAGTAGGTCCTTTAGAACGGCTGAGCGTGCGTAAAGGCCTTATTCTCATCTAGTGAAGCCCCTATCGCTAACTACATTTAGGCTAGGGACCCTACGGCTACTACTAGGCTTAAGGTGAGGCTTAACTTTAGCGTGCACTACTATAGGGTTATTATAACATTCGACCTAAGAAGTAAGGCTATACTAAGCGGTAGAAATATACTACTATTTAGCGATAGGGAGATAATAATATAGCGCTTTAAGAACTTTACCTACCCGCTTACTATAGAGACTAATAGCGTCTAGAAACGCATTAAGAGTAAGGATTGCCCTATCCTAAGGGTTAAGTATGTTAACTAGCTAGTCTTAAATAATGCTAATAGCGGGCTTAACTACCTATACTATTAAACCTATACCGATCCTAACATACTACTACTATATGAGCGAGCTGCCTTCCTATGATAGCTCTACGCTAAGAGCCCCACTATAATTAAAGGTATTAAGCTTATATATTAGTATGTTCAAAAGAAGTAAGAGTGCATCCTAGTATATATAGACACCCTATAGGTATAGAGGTAAGATTCCCTTTAATAACCTATAGCTAAGTATAATCTTATAAGTAGGCTTATAAACGCTGCCCCTCCTAAGGTTATAAGCCTATATATAAGATTATAATTATAGTAACCTTCCCGCCTTTATACATTAGATTCTAATATTGCTTATAGTTATATTATTACTATCTTTACTCTAGCTAGATATAATATTAGGACTATATATATATTAGATAGTAATATAGCTTAGACTTAGGTTATTACGGACTAGAATAATCCTAATGCCCTACTAGATATCTTTATAGCTAATATTAATACTATAGCTATAGGGGTAAACCTTTATATATACTACTCTAAGGGGATATTCCTTTACTAGCACTTTAATGCGAAGTAGATACTCTAGGTGATTTTAAGATTAGTCTATATAGGATAGAAGAAGCTAATAGTCTTCTACCTTATTAAGGTTTACAACTCTTACGGTAATAATATAGAACGCTTATATATTATAAAGTGGATAATATAGCTATCTATAGAGATTAGCCTGCCTAACTGGATTGACTATAAACTTAGGGAGATATGCGTATGTAAAGCTATTAAGGCGTACTGGAATTAACCTTTTAACCGGTATGCCTAGGTCGTTAAGTGAGAATAAGAAGGGTGCAACCTTAACTACTATTTAGACTCTATCGTTAAGCTAGGACACTGCTTCTCCCTTGTTACAGCCCTTATAATAGGCTCTAGAGGCGAATACTAGCTCCTATAGACTAAAAACATCGGCTAGCTAGTAGAGTCCTACTATCGGCTGGCCGCCTAGCATAAGATAGTAGCATCGCTAGAAGCCCTACTCCGGACTGAGAATAGATATACCCGCGAGGCGTACCGGGATAGGATGCAGGTTATCTTCGCCAAGGTGCAGCGCGCGGCTAGGGAGGACCTAACGATCCTCACCCGGAGGCAGCAGCAGCGACAGGCCGTCGTGGCGCGGAAGGCCAAGCAGCTAAGCGACGAAATCATCGACGACAGCGAGGGCAAGGAGGGGGACGGGGAGGACACGACGGAAATTCAGCTTGAGGCCGAGGAGGCAGACAGCGAGCGGGCGGATCACGACGGCACTCATACTTATAAACAAGCGATAGGGTCCGGTACATTTTTTTTAAAAGTGGGGCATATTATTATATAATCTTATTCTCCTAAGAAAATAATTAAGATTAGTATATAGCTTGCCTAGCTAGCTATTTTCTAGATTTAATTAGAATTATTTTAAGTTTTTCTTTCCTAATTCAGTTAGTACTCTACGTGATAAAAAATCGAATGCGGCTAGAGCTACGGGGCTTGGCGTGATAAAAAATCGAATGCGGCTAGAACTACGGGGCTTGGCGTGATAAAAAATCGAATGCGGTAAGAAATAAGTACTTTTCTTTTAGCCACACTAGCCACAGCTATAGCTACACTAGCCACAGCCATACACCAGCCACAGCCACACTAGCCACAGCCACACTAGCCACATCTAACCACTTTCAATAAAAATACTTTACCTACCCTATAGATTAATACTAAATTAAGTATTTTAATATAATCTTACTATTAATAAATTCTACTAAAATTCATACTTAATCTAATATATTTAAAGAAATTCTATTTACTAATACTTATTATAATTAGTAAGTAATTATAATATATAATTACTTTTTCCTAGTTTTTCCTAATTTCGCCTTTAGTAAGGTAGGTTCTAAGAACGACCGTTTGCTTATTCACTATAGTATTTTCTAAACGGTCGTTCTTAGACCCTACCCTTACCTATATATACTATATAACTAGTAACTTAAAAGGGGTTTAACTCAATACTTAACTATA
>WPDF01000377.1:0-13522 GCA_019137265.1 Neonectria coccinea
TACCAACTCACCGGTCTATCCCCTTTCCGATCGACGGTCTCACCGCCTTTAGTCCCCGCCACAGCCTCGCTCCCTGGAAAAGTTATGACTATTGTGACAATAAGGCTATATCGACGATAAAGTAACCTCCAGATAGGCGTAAAAACAGCCCAACACAACGTACCGACCGTCACAATGCCTAGACGCCCGTCCAGCATGTTAGCAAGCGGCTAGACCTTAGGGGAGACGACAGCAATAGTTCCCCGTTGCCCTCATCGAGGATGAGACTCTCGATGAAGCCTGTCTTAAGCCCTAGCGCTGTATTCGACATGACTTTAGTGTGTTCTATACTATGAAACTGTCGAGAGTTTGGCTGCAATGCAGCCAAACTCCGGACGGGCAGAAAACTCGATGAAAATGGCCTCTTTCTTGGCAACTAGGCAACTTCCGGTAGGTCCGACACCCCCTGCTAGCTTGGTACCTATTTCTAAGGGATTATGAAAGTAGGACGCTGCATTCTCCTTTGTGCACGGGTTTACGCTGACGAAAGAGGGAAGGCGGCGTCTTGGCACGATTTGTGCAGTTAATTGCTTGGCAATTAACTTAGTTTCGCGTCGCCGATCAGGGCCTAAGGATGGACGAAGGTACGGTACTGGTTAGTTAGTACCTGAGTGTGCCGGGCAAAGTGTGGCTGACGGAGATCACCAGGCCATCTCCCGCTTCGTTCGCTTCGCGGAAATGCTAGTCCTAGGCTGCTAGACTACGACGTAGCAATACGGGAATACGGCATACGCAGAGCTACGGAGAAATCGCTCCTATCAAGTTAAGCCTATCCATTTATCTGCAGCAATGTCAGGTATTTTAAGGCAGGCTGCCTAAGTTTAGTAGGCGGAGTGGGTGAGTATGTGAGTGAGCCTCAGCCACAGCCGCAGTAGAATAAATTGTCCTGTCGTGCATCGTGCAGGCATCTTTGTGTGCCAGATCAGCCACACCCAAAGTCTGGCGGTCATCAAGTTGTGAAGTGGCGTGGCGCATGTGGCTAACCACCTCTGTCGGGCCAACGTAGCTCCATTATCCGACACCACCCCCCCAAGCCCAGGTGGGGGGTACGTACCTTCAACCTCCGGCCTCACAACCAAGGCCAAACCAATCATCGCAGCACCCGCCAAAAAAGTCGAAGCCTCATCCGCATCCGCATCACCAACTCGACACTCCGCCGACGCTCGACGACCGAATCCTCCTCCCCTTCACAACCCGCCATGCTCCGCCCCAGGCTAAGAGCTCCGCGCCTGGCCTTTGGCCTGGGCCTGCGCACCACCACCGTCAATGCCCGCCGCTCCCTGCACAACGTGCCCGAACTGCCGCACGACTACTCCCAGGGCGTCCCGAACCTCATGAGCCCCGGCGGCTTCAACATCGCCTGGACTGAGTACATGAAGCTGATGGTTGAGAAGCTCAATGCTCTGACTGTCGGTACGTCTTATTCCCGCTCTCGTCCAGTGTCTGTGCTGGCTGCAATCCCTCTCGTCATCTACACACACATATCCGTGGTGTATTGAGCCGGCGGTGGTTCGATTAGCTACTCTTGCCATTGTCACCTGCGGTTGCTAATTCTCAATCTCCCCTCTCCAGGCACTGAGCTCGAGGACAAGGACACCAAGACAATTGCGCTCATGACGGCCCGCGAGCCCAACCAGGCGCCCATCTTCAATTATGCCTCCATGGCCCACAACAACCACTTCTTCTTCCAGGGCATCTCCCCCACCGGCACACCGATGCCCGATGCCCTCCGCGCCGAGCTCGAGGCCTCCTTCTCGTCCATCGAGACCCTCAAGCGCGAGTTCGTCATCACCTCCTCCGCCATGTTCGGCCCGGGCTTCCTGTGGCTCGTCAAGGCCGGCCCCGGCGACTACCGCCTGCTGCCCACCTACCTCGCCGGCTCCCCCTACCCCGGCGCCCACTGGCGCGCCCAGGGCACCGACATGAACACGGTCGGCAAGGACGGCTCCGCCAAGAACTTCTTCCGCAACCAGGTCCAAGGCTCGCGCAAGCGAGAAGGCGACCTCCCCCCCGGCGGTATCGAGCTCGAGCCCATCCTGTGCCTCAACACCTGGGAGCACGCCTGGCTGCTCGACTGGGGCGTCGGCGCCGGCGGCCAGGGCGGCAAGATGGCCTTTGCCGAGTCTTGGTGGAGCCTCATTGACTGGCAGAAGGTTGCTGAGCGGTCGGGTGTCAACCGTCCCGAATTCAAGTAGGCGTCGGCTGGACAAGAGTGGGAAAAGAAGCAGGGCATACCGGGATACGACGTGACGGCACCAGGAAAGAGTAGATGGATTTGGGACGGCATTTGTAAGATAATTGTACTCTCTGCATATATAGGCGGAAAAAATGTACTATTCGATGTGATAACCAAGACTCGAGAATCCTTTAGCCGTCCCAGGCCACATATAACTTCATCCTCCAATGAGACTTTACGTCTACACACAGTGTTCAGTGTTGTGCCTACCATGAGACACAAGAACTCGACAACCGTCACTGCCAGTGTCATCTGGTGTCGGCCAAAGTCGAAAGGCTTTCAACTCCAGTGTTAGATGCTTGAATACAAAGTTGAAGACCGTCTCGGAGATTCTACATAACAGACAAACCATACGTTGATCGCTCTCTTCAATGCTGAGGAGTCACAAACTCGCAATGATGAAAGAAGCCTAGGACCTAAGCAATCAAAGCGTCGGAGTCAAGGTAGAAGTTGACTCCTCCCGCTAGATGCAGATAAGGAGACACACAAGTACAATCTCCTAACTCTCTTTTCGTGAGGTATGCCAGTATGCCCTCGTCTAGGCTTTGAATAAAGCTCAAGATGCTTCGTCACGAAGCACGTTTCGCAAAAATTGGCGTAGCAGGAACTTAGCAAGCTCGGATACTTCCTCGCATTTGCTCATATGGTTCAATATTGTTTCTAGCTATGATCCTTGTATATCAACATCCCTCTTGAACAGGGACTGGAGCCGGTGATGTCAGAAAGGGGAAGCTGCCTGGATTAGAAAGACAACGTATCTCAGCCGCAACCCTCAAGCTGACTTGATTTGTCTGATGCCTAGCACTTCCTGCCGCGTATAGTTATCTCAAGTCAAATTGCGTTTGAAAGTCTTCTCTTAATCCAGTAATTTTTTATTTCTTTTTGCGTAGAACTATTAGTCTCAATCCCTTATATTATCACAAGCCGCAAGTACCCTAAAGCCTAAGCGCTCAGATCATAGACCTAATCACCGAGATCGCAACTATAACTCTCGGCCCGTTACTCAACCTTCGTCTAGACAATTCGACCCCAGACACCTTTATCACCCTTATAAAAATGATGAGCTAGAAGTTCATGGTGCCTACCTTGGCCGAAATGGCTAGAATGTCATGATACTTATAATTAGCTTTCGGCCACGTCCAGTTATTTACGTAGCTTTGTATTCTTATGCTCGTGCTGTCAGCCAAAGTTCCCTGTTAGATCTGGTACACATGCCCTTCCCAGACATCTCTCTACGGTGGTAGGACTATAACCTTACGTTTACCGAGTGGACCAGAGCAGTGTTATTATGCCCACCACTGTCTTGGGGGTTGGAATCAATGTCCCATGATCGTGTTGGTGATAATAGTCAGGGAACCATACTCATTGATCGACTTGGACCGGCATGTAAGCGGTAGAGGACGGGGGGTAACCAATCTCTTCAGGGAAGCCAAGCGTCGGCGACAAGCTTTAGACGGGGTACCTCTGATCGAGACGCATCGTGTGCCAACTAGCACTCTCGCAATGAAGACCTACTATAAGGGAATGGATGGTCATTAGACAAAGGCGTCGCCGGGTTCAGTTTAAAGGTAGACATGACGACCAAATAATCAATCATCACTTCACAGAAATCACCATTCAAGAGACGAGCAGATAATACTAAAGCCAAAGATTCATTTTCATTTCCGTACCTATCCCTAATACTACCTACTAAAAAAGGAAGAAGTTAAATTGGTATCCCGGTCGTCACATCCCTCAAGAGAGTGTGTATGAGTGTGGTGGTATAACATCAGAGCCAAAAACAACCGTCATTACCAAAAAAGCGAAAGCAAACCCCAGTTCCTAAAAAATCAAAGAAATCCCATATAAACAGCTGCTCATCTCGAGCCCATCATTTCGCTATGCGTGCATCCCGCGAGAGAGCCGTAGTTTGAGTATCTTCCATATCTGTCATCCAAGTTCTGTAAAATTGCATTCCCGAGAGAGAGAGAAAAAAGCACGCGCAGATGCGAAAAGACATAAAGGAAATGGTCGTTAAAAAGTGAGCATGTTGGTCGAGCTCTATGAGAGGAGCATCGAAACAATGAATGTGAGTACTCGGGAGATAGACGAAGCTATCAGAGTGTAAAGGATACCAGACTGCACGAGTTGGGATGGAGCCCGGCAGTGTCTAGATCATGTTGCCGTTGACGCTGATCTCGAAACCCTCGCCCTTCTGCTTGAGCGCCTTGGCCAGCATGAGCTCACGCATCCAGTCGATGCGGTCGTCACGGCCCTTGACGGCAAAGTGGTGAGTCTTGCCAGTGCCGTTGACGCCCTCGGCGGGGATGGCACCGCCGACGTTGAGAGCGCTCTCGCGCTTGCGAAGGCGGGCAGTGTTCTTGTCTTGGGGAACAAGCTGGAAGCTGAAAGCACCAGGGTCGCTCTTCTCACGGTTGTGAGTGAGGTGAACGGCCTTGAAGGCGGCGCTGAGCTTGGAGGTGGAGGCAACGCTCGAGCACGCGATGGCATAGTCATCAATGTCAACATACTCCAGAGTGCGGTCCACCTCGTTCTGGTCCTTGTGCATGTTCAGGCGGGTTCCCTTGAGGGTGAAGTATCCATCGTTCCACTCGTGGCGGAGCATGCGCGTCTTGCGCTTCTTCATGGGGCCTTGGTGGGTGACGCCATTGGCAAGGCTGGCCGGAGGGGTAGAAGCCTCTTGAGTGGCCGAAGGCATGGGAGGAATGGCCTTCTCGAAGCTGGTGCGCTCGATCGGAGACCAAGGGTAGTTGACGCGAGGAGGGGCCTGGAGGGGCTGCTGGGAGCGGGCAGAGGATCGAGAAGAGTTGGGAGAAGGGGCTTTGGGAGCAGAGCGGGTGTGGGAAGCCTTGTTCTCTGCGAGGGCGGGGAGGACGGGGAACGAAGGGCGTCGGCCTGAAGCGCGAGACTGGCTACGGATAGGAGCAGGGTTGGAGTGGACGGGAGATGCGCGGAAGTTCATGTTAGGAGGCACAGACTGAGAGACGTCGCGAGCCACAGGGCCAGTGGGCACAGCGGTGACCGGAACATCGACCTCGGAGAAGGGTGTGCCGAAGCGGTAAAGGTTCTTGGGCGTCTCCGACTCCGGGGTCATCGAGTCGGCCTTGTCCATGCGGTAAGGAGAGAAGTTGTGCTGTTGCACAGGGGGCTGTTGTCGCACCGGTGGCTGCTGCTGTGTCTGCTGTTGTGTCTGCTGCTGCGGAGGGACGGTCGCGGCGCGTGGCGGCATGGCCACCCGACGAGGCGGAGGTTGGCCGGGGATGGACAGCCGGGGCAGACGACGGAGGCCACGGTGAGGTTCTTGGACAGCAGGGTTAGACTCGAAGGGGGGCGTGGGAGGGACGTCGTTGCAATCGTCCACGGCCCGCTGGTGCTGGAAGCTCAAGAACTGTCGGACGTTGTCCTGGGGGTCTCTCGCCTGGAAGCTTCGCATGGTCGCCTCCTGGAGGTACTGGAACGCGGGCAAGGCGCCGGGTCCGAGGACATCGGAGGACGCCACGACCGAAGGCATCGTGTCCGACACGGGGCTTCGGGTCTCGTTGGGGTCAATGGCCCGGGCCGTATCAGGGTTGCCGGCATCGCCAATCATGACGGTGCCCACAGTGTTCATGTCGATGTGGGGGTGCTCCTTTTTGAATGCTCGGATGAGCGCCTGCTGCTTCCTCCACTTGGTGCAGTTCTCGCCCTTGGAGCAGTAGTGCGGCTTGGGGATGACCTGCTCGATGCCGATAATGGACACAGACTCCATTGGGGTGATGTCGTCAGTAGACTGGTTGGTCCTCTGCCTTCGCTTGCTCTTCTGGCGGTTAACCTGGCGGCTCTCCGTCTTCCGTCCTTCTCTCTGGACTTCTCGGCTCGGTACATCCTCAATTGGCGTCTCGGCACGGGGTGAGGCGGGTCGGCTGTCCCTCAGCGCCTGGATCTGGTGCCAGACCTTGGTCCGGATGCCGAAAGACTGGATGTCGAGCTCCTTGAGGTCCTCAAACTTCAAGGTGATTAGGATAGCGCCGTTGATATCATTCTCCACGAATCGGTCGGCCATCGAAAGCTCAATGCCAGCATTGAGCATCGACTGAGCCACCATCTCCGTAGTCCAATCAACGAGTCTCGAGGGGTCGAGATCCTCATATGAATACTGAAAGGGGCTGTTGCGTCGGGGTACGGGCGGTTGAGCGAGCAGGTCGGCGATGCCCCGAGGCGCCTTGGGGGTGATGGGGGACAGGCTCAGAACAATGTCTTCGTCGAAGTAGCTGTCTGTGGAACTGCGGAATAGATGTGGCCCTCGGGGGCCCTCGACCTGCTTGGAAGAGTGCTCGAAGTATTCTTGGGGTTCCTGGGGACTCCTGCTCGATCTCGGCGTAGGTACCTCATCGTATGAGGAGACGGTGGTAAAACTGGGTTGTCCCGACTGCGGATGCAATGTGAGCATGTTGTTTACCTGAGGTCACGAGCGGACAGAAAGATACATACTGATTGCACACTCAGGCGTGGTGAGTTGTCCTCGACATCGCTGATGATATCATCCTCGTCCCAGTCGGTGTCCACGAACTCGGTTGCTACTGAAGTTGGTCGCAGCATTTGTGATTCGTTCTTGAGGCTGAAGAAGGTATCCCGCGGGATGGGCTTCTGTCGCATTTCTTGGTATGTCCGGCGCTCGCCGGTGTAGTATGCGTTGTAGTCCTGGGAGTGTTAGTTCTTTCCAAGCAAGATCGCTGATGTAATGGGTTTGGAGAGGCATACCATTTTGGGTGATTTGTGATGTTGCTACAGGTCGCCAGTCTCCTGGACTGGGAGAGTCCTTTTGCACTTTGCTACTACTTGGGATTGGGGTTGTGCCTCTCTGATCAGGAGGGGAGCCGTTGCCAGCGTTTGTTTCTTTAGGAGAGGGGTTTCGACGCCGTGAAACAGAAGAAAAGAGATCCGAAGATTCAAAAGGAAACAAACTCGCGAGGACTCGCGGATAGTACACAGGTCGCAAAACTTAGGAGGAGGGGATCGGGGCGAGCAGCGGGCGGCTACGGGATGTTATGTATGCACTATATCTCGAGGTCCGAGACTGACACCACACAGCGAGGGAGCCCAAGTGTTGGCGGGAAGCGGTAGGAGTAGCGGCAGCGGTAGCGGCAGCGGCAAGCGGTAGCGGTAGCGGAGGACAAGAATAGCATTGGACTGAGTGACACACTGACGAAGTGACCAGTAACTTAGCGGACGGGGGAGGGGGAAAGGATGAAGATGGAGGGTTGAGGCGGATAAGGGGGGTGTGACAAGGTCGCAGTCTGCCAGATCCTAGTACCCTGCTTCCTTTCGGGGGAGAGAGGACAAGAATCTAGGGACCTAGGGACCTCTCTAGGTCTGTCTGTCTGTAGGATCAGTCCCAAGCAGGAATAGACATCACACCGGCACGGCACGCACCTTCAGCACCCAGCAAACAACTAGAGCCAACAGGTCAACCAGGGGTGGGAGGCGAGAAGTCGTCGTGTTTGCACCCCGTGGGTCGTTGGGCCTGTCTTTTGGGCCGTTGGCCGTTGGCCGTTGGCACTTGGCAGCCAGTGGGCATCACCGCGCATCGCATCGCGTCGCATCGTGGACAAGGCGGCGATACCTAGCCTCTGCTGGGCTGGGGCTGGTGTGCTCCGGGGGCTGGGGGAGTCAGTCTGAGGGCCTTCGGGGGGCATGTGGCGCCAACCTGGACTGGAGGGATTGGGTACTTGCTTGGAGCATGGATAACGGCAAAGATAGCTCCACGTCCGCGTGCAAGAGGCTGCAGGCCCAGTTACGTCCCACAACCCACGACCCCGGCCCCGTTGTCCCATGTCCCATGTCCCACGCCGAGGTGGAGATGCTGTGTTTCTCTCAGAAGGCACCCCAGGAGCGTTGTAGGTACCGGGCGCTCTCAGATGGACGCTCCAAACATGGATGCGTTGACCGGGATGGCGGAGGTGAGGAGCACCATGTCTTGGGCGGCATGCGGCCTGTGATTGGCCTAGCTACTCCCGACCTTAGCCTTAGCACCAGCACCAGCACCAGCAACCCCGCCAAATATAGCGGCGTCTAAGCGCCGTGATCTTCTCTGGCCGAGAGTGTGTTGGAGATGGAGGTGCGATGGATGTCCATGACAACCCTTTTCGTCACCCTGGCCCTTGTCCTTGGTCGAGTTGCCCAATAAGCCGTCGAGTCGTCGAGTCCCGCTCTGCAGCACGCACTCAAGCAACTTTCTGCACCAAGCACCTCCCTGCTCTTTCACCTCTCTGAACTCTCAACCTCTGCACCGACCTCTGCTCTGTCACTGACAAGGGTTCCAGGACTCCTCACAGACCCGCCTCGGCTTCGTGAGGGGAATCCCGTCTCTATGCAGAGTGAAAATCTGAATGGGGTCTTTTTGCTTGCAATTCTTTTTTCCAGTGGAGAGGCGGAGCGAGTTTGCTGCATAGAGTACGTACATGACGCTCAACCTTGGATTCGGTATTCGTACCGGTATTCGTACGAGAAGTATATGCTCAACGGATTTGCGGCCGCCGTTGCCGTCGGGTCATGGTTGCAGTCGCAGCTGCATTGAAGTACCCCTGCGTCTGCGAGTTGCGCGCCTAAAATAAAGTGTGAGCGCTGAGAAGCATGTGTAAGCCTGTAGAAGTCTATGTGCGTTGCGTTGCGTTTGGAGTCGTGAGCGAGTGCAGTACGACTGTGAACGTCTCCGCATAGACTCCTTGCACAGTAATAATTAGTCCCCTCCATATGTCGCTCTGCGTATCACGTCCCGTCCAATGTCTGAGTTTGATACATAAACCGCCATGATAACCTCTACCTCTCTTCTCCCGCAGACCTGTGCAGTTGCAACAATTGCCGCGCGGGCACTCGGTTGTGGGACCGGCAGCTGTTGCAACTTGGGCCCGTCTCGATCAATAATGTTGAGTCACGGCACTTTTGGAGTTTGGTGATTTGGTCCCAACCCCCGCCCGCCACGGCCAGATCAGTCACCCGTGTTGGGCCTCAACTTTAGCAAGTCTGGGATCTTGACTTGACCCATCATGAGGAGCAAGGCGCAGGAACAGACCGGAGGCAAGGTCTTCTCGGTCGCGACATGTGTTTCGTCCGTTGCTCGCCGGGCCGGGCTGGACGCTTGGGGGGGGGATTGCCGGTGATAGCGAACTCAAGACGCAGAGTTGTCATCGTATGTTTCCACTTCGCTTCCTTCCCTGCCTCATTCTGTTTCTCTGCGCAAATGGTGGTGTGTTCATCATTAATGTGCGTCCTAATAGATCCGTCACGGTGACGGCCCCCACCCTTAGGTTATGTCAGTGCCCCTGCGAAGCCCTGTGAGGCCCTCCGATGAATCCCTGTGAGTCCCTTGTTGGAGAACTGCCCTAGTTCTCTTGTCTCTTGTTTCCGTGTTTCCTCCTCAGTCCACTCCGTCCCGTCTTCGCTTGCCTGATCTGGCTGTGCCGTGGACGGGAGGGCATGGTGGTGCGCGGTGCCCGACCCCTCACCGTTGAAGAAACCAATCGCCACTCTCAATGCCTTCTTCGTTCGCGGTTCACCTGGTGATGGCTGATGAGCGATAGCGTCCGCGACGGGCACGCGGGCGCTCGCGCATAGTTCGGGAGGGCCATTGGGACGGACCGGGTTCCTCATCACTCCCGCCTTGTTCCCTCCCGCAGTGAAGTCTGTCGTCCATCACCAACATCCGAGGCGGGTAGCTGCGGCGGCGTTTCGTTGGCTCTGGTTGCATCTCGTCTCTCGCCTCATCTGGCTTGTCTAGTTCATCGTTCTCCATCCAGAATTTCGCCCCCCTGGAGGCATTAACGTTGCGGCCTCTCTGGCGGTCAGTTTAAGACCCTCTGTCCTCCGTGTGACCTGGGGACCCTTGGGCGAGCGGCGATCGGGCGCCTTCACATGACTAGGCCATCGGAATCATGGATTCGCTGCCAGGTAGCGGTCAATGGCTCAATACCAACGGCGACAAGTTGCGAATGCTTCCGCCTCCTCACCTCGCACCGGGACTAGGCAGTGGGGTGGTGCAGTAGCACCGAGCTTCGAGGTGCATCATTGCATGTCGCGATCTTGAACTTGCGCACGCTTGATCACACTGGGGCTTGGTTAGCTCGGTGAAGGTTGAGTCAGCCATCATCTAACACGGTTCTAAGTTGGGCAGCCCCCTCCGTCCTATCTGTGATAAGATAGGTGCGATGAGGTTCCCTGTCCTTCACGCCTCGGACGGCCGTTGATGCCACGGAGCGCGGCCTGATGGGGGAGGGGGGCTGGGTCTGGTTGGCTGGCGGGATAATTAATCCTCTCGGGTGAGAGGGCGGATGGCAGGCGAGCCAGCCCTCTTGGGTCTTTTAGTTGCTGCGTTGCTGCTGTGGGTGTACGGATACTGCGCTGTAGATGGAGATGCGACGTGACACTCCAGAGTTGCAAAGCATTCAGATCTTGCGGGGTTGAGATTTCCAGCCGTCGGCGGTCGCACCTGTCATGTTGTGCCACCAACCGACGTAGGTACTGCGTGCATGCACTGCGGGCGTACAGTGCGGTCACCGGTGCCGGGGGAGAGGGGTGAAGGCGTGGAACTTTGTTCTACCGTGTCGGCATTGTGTGCAAGTATCTCAAATGTCCGTCCAACTGTGCGACTGCAAAGGGCATGAGGCGCGTCGAGATGGCTTCCATTCGGATGTCTCTAGGGTAGTTACGTTACGGATTTCTAGGGCAGGTGTGCAGTCGACACACCCGCCATCGTACCTCGAATCACGACATTTTGGTGCGAGAAAGGATCACATGCCCTCGATTGTTAATCATTGGTCGTCATAAATCACGTTTCAATGAGACTTAATTTCCCGCCAGTTTGAGTTGTAAAAGCCAAAAGTGCTGCGCCGAGTTGCATAACATTGTCTTGAAGAATCGAGTCAGCTAGCAACCCATTCATTAGTTCGAGTCCAGAAGTGCTAGACTCCGTCCACCTACCACGTGCCTTGATAGTAGACACGCGGATTTCGGGGGCGCAACAGATGCGACAATTTCAGCCTCGATCCAATCGCACTGTGACTTTCTGTTTCGAGCCGTCGATTGGTCTAATGTCGGTCAATCGCAATGTTGCGGGGTTCCCCGTCTGCCCTAGTCTGGCTCTTTATTTGATGATTGATCAATGATGATTGATCCTCGACATTCCGCCCCATATTGCCGTGCCCTGGATGTCCGATACCCTGGATGTCCTAGATGCCCTGGATGCTCTGCCCTGTGCCTGCACCGTGCGCTCTTCCTCTAGCCTTCTTCTGTGTGTGACAAGCCGGTCCCTTGATCCCTATCCCTGCCTCGGCCATGGGAAACAAACGTGGAGCGAGCCGCGAGCAGCGAGCAGCGAGTGAGCGAGCGCTGAGGCACCGGACAGAGCACTGTGAATCCGAGCACTGTGGACAAGCCGAGGCGGACGACGGGCGAACGAGCAACTGTGGCTTTCTCGCGCCGTCGCAGGCTAATGCCTCGTTCCCGCTTTGCTGTGCATGCCCGGCCAGCCCCCCCCCCAGTGCAAAAATGCTTTGCATCCGCCATCCGACGTCAACCATCAGGCCACGGCCCTAAAGACGTCGAGATCGGTCTGCACGGATCTTCACCGACTGTTCCGGCCGGGCGAGACCGCAGCCTGCCTGGACGGCGCCGCGCCTCGTGAACGTTGTGACGACGTGGATGCGGCTACGCACTTCGGAATGGAGACACAGACATTAGTACCGGTCCTCCGCCGTACATAGTTACGTACAGTTGTGTCTTACAGTCCCCCAGGCTCCTCATGGTGTCTTACTTCGGGATCTTTCCTAAGCCCTTCCGATTCCTCATGGAAGCACAAGCTGCTGCAGCTTGCAAGCCTCATTGTTGGGCCGCCACAAGTCTACGAAGACCCCCGTCGCTGGCAGGCAAAATTCAATTGATAATCCCTGGCAGAGGACGGGAGAATCATCCACATGACGGGGCAACGGCAGGCCCTCGATGGACAGAGCTTCAACGAGTCTCATTCACAAGACATGGCCAAGTGATCGTTTTGGACCGTTAAGCGACCGATCCTACCCGACCCGCCCGGAAATCCCCTACCACTTCGTACTTCGTACTTCGTAGGCTGCACCCGAACTCAATCGACAACGTCCGCGCCCAGATGTCCCGCGTTCAACAAGTATTCAACAGGCAACCCGAGGTGATCGTCTGCTAGGGAGGTACGAATACGGTAAGTCTGCGGCGGAGAGTCAAGGATTCGAACCCTCAGGGCCACATAGACTCTCAAGCCTTTTTCATACCTAGTTAACCTCCGCTTGCCACAGTGCGGCACTTCTTGTTCACTATTCCGCAAGCCGAAAGGCTGGTCAAATTCGCCAATGCGCCAAGCTCTTTGACATTCGTCGATACTACCTACGAATACTACCACGACAACACCCTACATCCAATCCCCGAGCCCCCCGCCCTGGGCATCAACAACGGCCTCCAGAGGATGACCTATCGCTCTGCGTCCTCCTCCACTGGCTTTGCAACAACCCCATCCGACGTGATCTCACATGATGTACGACCAATGCGAACTGGTATTGCTCTGGTGGATGGTTGATTCAAAGCTGCATTGTGGACAGCCCTCTGGAGCACTGATCCTCGTGGACCGTGGCTACGTGTCTAACACAAATTCCCCATCGAGCCAAGACCCAAGACATAAAAAAACAAGCATGTCCATGCACCCGCTCAAAACAAAACGCATGGATGGGGACTCGGGAGGGGAAGAGGCTGGCAACGGGTAGGGATGGCCCGGGGAGAGCGAAGAGACGAGACTCTTTGCGAGTTCGCTCAACGGGGTTGCACTTCAACCCGCAAAGCTCCACCCACCACGCAGCCATCTGCTTTGTTAGGCTTATCTGATAACTCTTGGCAATCGCTGGGCCGTTGCATCCTCTGTTCACTGCAATGACGGGTGCTAGCAGGGCCCCTTGGTCCCTGCGACTCCCTGGTCATTCATCGCCTCAGTATCCTTCAGCTCTCATCGGACATAGAATCAGGCGACGTGAGCATGGCCTGAGCTTCTTCCGACCAGCCATCGCTCGTCATTCCTGCCATGCTTGATCCTGCGACTCATCATTATAGGTTCTCGTCCTGAACGCGCATCCGCCTTGGATGGAGAGGGGGAACGCGGTTCTGGGGACCCTTGGAACAGCTTCAACGCTACTGAGAAGAGGATGTTCACAGTACGAGGCTAGCATTCACCAGAGGAGGGGGGGGGGGGGGGGGGGG
>WPDF01000378.1:0-16579 GCA_019137265.1 Neonectria coccinea
TTTAATTCTCTATCTACTTAATCTAATTATCCTATTCTAAGTTATAAATCAGATTATCTATTTAAATACTAATTACTAGATATCTAGATTTAATCTCTATATAGATAGGTAATCTAATTATATAACTTTAAGTTAATATTAAATATTAAGTATTAAATAATATAGTTATTTATTTATTTAATTAGCTAAGCTAATTAGCTTATTTAGGTACTATAACTAGCTAATCTATTAATTAAAGTATATATAGAGTTTATTATTAGAACTAGTCCAAAATGGACTAATAGACTAAAAAAACTAGTTTTATTCCAAGGGTGGATTAACTAACTAAAAACTAGTTTTTAATTAGTCCGGACTAGTTAAACTAGTCCGAGTTTTACTCTAAGGGTGGACTAACTAATTTCACAACCCTGGCCTAAGTTATAAAAGCCCTAAGTGAACCACTTAAAGCTATATTAAGCGTAAAGTTATAATCCGTATAAGAAACGCTCTCTCTAATATTAATAGCTAATTACCAAAAGATACTATTATAGTAGCGAACTAAGCCTATAGTAATATAAACATTATTATAATAAGAAAGCTCCTAAGTAGCGATATAGTCCTTATATTCCTCACTATAGATAAGGTATAAGCTAGGTATATTAAAGATTAGGTTACTAAGGCCTTTAGTAAGAATATAGCCTTATTACTCTTAACCTTTATAGTAATAGTAAAGAGAGTCTAACTTATACCTATTCCTAATAATACTAAGGGCCCGATCGGCAAGAGGATTATCGCAATCCAAGTCCTTATTATGGAGATAGAGATAAAATAAATTTGCGGTCTAATCCATATTAGGGTCGAAAAACACACTAGAAGCCGCCGTCAGTCAATAGGATCCACAGGTAGGGGATTTATGAAAGTGTCTAATGTACCTTTTCGCGTTTTCCCCTATTGATCCTAGCATCTTAGTATCTATCCCCTTTTCAGTAGCGTTAGGGTAGGAATTCTGCCGTAATGATAATTCCAGCTAGGAGTAGGTTTATCGGGATTAAGGGGGGCTTTAAGTCTTCTTAGCGTCTAAAGTTATAGCGGTAGTACTACTAAAATACCTATATTAGTAGACATTATAACGATATTATAAGCTTATTGCCCCCCCTTACTTATAACCCTATTATTAAAGCTGTAATAATCGTAGTTATAATCCTAGCTAAGTTAGTAGCTATAGATAAGGATGTTAACCGCTAGTATCAGCGGGGCCCTTAGGGCGACTAGAAGGTAATCCACGAAGGAGGGTATATATATGTATCTATATAGGTAAGAAGCCTGCTTTATGGATTAGTAATAAGGTTCTATAATCTCTTTCGGATAGAATAGTATACCTTCTATAAACTATACTATTAGCTGCAATTGAATACTATACTGCTAGCATTATGATATTAGACTATAGAGTAAAAGCTAATAATATTCCTATATATTATAGGGTTAGGTAAGGGTTAGCATAATACTATACACTTCTTCTATATTAGTTAGAGCTTAGTATTAGGTATAATATAGGATCTATTCGACTCTATAGTATAGTTATATACTACCTTTATTATACTGCTAGAGGATAACTATATCTCTTATAAGATTAAGTTAGACCTAAAGTCTAGAGTATTTATAGGCTATATTAGCGCTCTAAATAGTACCTATATTAATGCCCTTATGCCCTTAGTATAGTAGAGGAGGTTTTTCAACCGGAAGGGTAGTATAACTTAGAATATGCTTATAGTTATATAGTTTAATATAACCTTCTTATATATACTAGCTAGAGTAGAAGGGAGCCTTTATAATGTATTACTAGTATGGTTAGCTCTTAGTTAGTCCTTCTATATCCCGGAAGGGAGGTTCTACCTTAGTGATGCTAGGTTTAGTATATAGAGAGATATCCTTATACTATATCTAAGTGTGCGATACCACCTAGATGACTAGGAATATACCCCTAATAAGCTGGTGACTATAGAGGAGCTATATAACCTTTATTATGCTTAACTTTAGATTAAGATTAAATAGATCTTTAGGTAGGTAAAGCATAAGTTCTTAATTCTAGATAAATAGAGGCTAGAATATTAGTATAGGGACTAAGTAAAGATTGTGTATACTATTATAGGGCTCTAGAACTTTATCTAGAAAATAGAGAAATAGGGCGGAAATAAGCTCACTTTAGATTAAGTTATAATAGCCTAGTAGGCTTAAGAGAATATAGACTGTATTATAATAAATATATTACTATAGAAGCTTTAAGATATAATTAAGGATTTAAACTAGATGTAGTATATAGTATATATATATGTATTAGCATTATCTATTAATCTTAGCTATATAGTTATAGTAGCGGAAAGAGAGGTTATTATAATATGAAAGGATAAGGAATTAGATAGCTAGAGCTAGGTTAAGAAAGTATATCTTATTTTTAGGTTATAACTTACTATAAGGGGTAAAATTATTATATATATATAAATTACTTATTAATATAGGTCTATTATAGAATTAGTAGTATTAAAAATACTAGCCTATTCTAATATATATAGTAATTATATAGTAAGGTAAACTAGTGATCCCTCTATAGCCTTATAGCCTTAGAGGGGTTAAAGTGTTAAGATGTTATATACTAGTAGCTATAATTAAGGTAATAAAGCATTTAAAATTTCTAATACTATAGCCTAAATATTACTTCTTCCTTTATTATTAATAACCTTAATTTCTTCCCTTAGTATCTTATATAGTATTACCTTCTTAGCTATAATATTATTATTATAGTGATTTTATAATATAAGTATTACTATTAATGCTAATAAGCTCTATATAAAGCGTATAAGTTAAGTCCTCTTAAGCCTAAATAGCTTCTTTCTATTACTAATCGCTATATTTAGTTCTAGCTTAAAACTATAAACCTATTATAACTTAACCTTTCTTATAATAGTTATATACTTTAAGATAGAAGTAGCTAGAGCGCTAATTAAGCCTATTATTATATTGCTATTAGTATCTTAGTATAAAGACTTAACCCTTTAAGCCCGCTAGGTATATATAGAGACTATTAATAGTAAGGGACTAAGTGTACTATACTTTAGAGGAGTGACTATAGATAAGTCTAAAGTGGGAATTACTAACTTTTATATATCGTAAGACTTAGAGATATCCTTATTATCTTTATTACTAAAGGTTTCCCCCCCTTTTACTCCTATTATTATTAGGTTAATATAGTTAATCCTAGCTATATTACTAGCTTTAATAGTAATTACCCTACTAGCCCTATTACTATTAAATATAAAGCTATAGATCTCTAGCTATAGTAGGCCTATAGATCTTAGCTAAGCACTACTTACTCTATACTATTAGTTATATATATCCTATAGTTTATTACTTATGCTAATTAAGCCTATATTATAATCGAATATAATACTAAACTTATATATAATATAGAGGAATTACTTATGCTTTAGATAGAGGTTCTTAAAGTGAGTTATTAACTTTAGCACTATAAGTAGCTCATTTAGCTATTAGGTCTTTATAATGATAAGGATATCTACTAATACGGGCTTTAGGTATACTACCTTACTTAAGTTAAGCTTCCCTTTTACCGCTACCTCTTAAAGGCGCTCTAAGAATAATAACATTATATTAGGCCGCTAAAATAGGCAAGAAGGCATTCTTTAAGTGTTTATTTTCCGCTTTGAAGCTGCCCTTAAGGGCGAGGGATCCTAACTTTAAGCTGATTATACTATGCGGGCGGGCGGCGGTATATTGTTAGCGTTATTGGTAGCGGGCGAGGGATCCTAACTTTGAGCTAACTATACTGTGCGGGCGGGCGGCGGTATATTGTTAGCATTATTGGTAGTGGGCGCGGTTAACATACGCGATATAGGCTTAGGTGAGAGTAACGGCTTAGCTAATAAAGCTATAACCTTTAGGTTGGCAGTAGATATAGGGCTAGTAAAATTTGCAGTTAGGCTATCTATAGCTAATAGTAATACTATAGGACTTTAGGCTGTTAGTCTTAAGTTATTTCTATAGGGATTATAATAATGCTTAGAAATCAACTATAGTAAGGGCCCCCTACGCTAGAATTAGAAGGCAGTAAGATTTTTATTATGTATTAACTGACTAGGGTCTATAGGGGTACTTTAGGCGGGTTATACTAGCTTAGGTATCTTTTTCTAAAAGTAGGACTATAATAATCCCCTTGCCGATTAGGCCCTAATAAGCTTATTAAAGAAATTAATAAATCTAACTAGCTAAAAGTCCTTTAAGCTAAGAAACTAAAGACTAACTAACCTAGCTCTAATATAAAGATAAACTTAATCCTTTATATTAGCTCTATTAAGAAAGCTAATTACCTTTATAATAATAGCCTACTACTTAATATATAGCTATATAATTATAAACCCTTTAATAAGGGACTTTAACCTACTTAATACTATAATTTAATTTAATTTATTTATACCTAATTTAGCTAATAGCTTTCTAGTCCCTCTTCTAAGTAACTTAGACTAGTCTATAATAGGAGGGAAAAACCCTAATAGTAAGCTATAGGATAAAAAACCCCCTACTACTCTCACCCGAAGGGGAAGCAAATTAGGCTTAGTATGCATTCATAGCAGCGTATAGTATAGGTAGGTCTACTTTACAAGAAAAGCTAATCGCGTGCCCGCAATAACGAATCCTCATAGGGCTTGGCCCGAATTGTATACTGGAACTCTTTCGATCCTAGGGCGGGCCCGGGTCGCTTACGCTATTCCTCGTCCTCCTAGGCATCATCCTCCTTATCGACTAGCATTAGTATGCCTTCTCTGACTTTCGATAGCATTCGCTCTCTTATTAGGTCAATTAGCCCAAACACCGCAGGGGCAGGACCCGGACCCGGGTCCGGTCCAGCCCGGGGCCGCTTCGGGGGCCGCCTAGGCCCCCTCCGGGCAAGGTGGTTCGGGGCCGTAGATGGTGTTGGTGTCGATGATGCCGCTGCATCCCGTGGCGGGCACGCCACGCGTCCGTACTCGTTCGGAATACTAAATCGTATAGGTCTCTCCACGTAGGCATTCCTCGCTCGTTCCCACTCCTTCTGCACCACGCGGCACGCGCGGGACCACGCTGGGTATAGCCCCTTAGGGGTAATACTATATTAGCCTTTCCTTTAGATTAAGCCTTTCTTATATAATTAGTCTACTATTAGCTTATTCTTAATGCTTAAGTAGAGTAAGATTACCTTTTAGCCTTTAGCTCTATATAGTAGTAAGGCTCTTATAAAGGGGATCCTTAGGTTTTCCTTATAGAGATTATATAGAAATTACTTTAGTTTAAGGTTCTTAATAGAGTCTACTTATACCCTTATAATTACTATTTATTACTATTAATATAAGATTATACCTTCTAAGAAGGCCTTCTTTATCTAATTTAGATTACTCTTATAGTATTTAATAATAGCTTTATTATTAAAGAAGACCTTTTAGTTTCTACTTAAGAATTAATATATTACTTTTATATCTTTAGTTAGTAATATGAATAGTTATTACTACTTTAGTATTTATTTTTTTATTATAGTCTAAAGAGTTATTATCTTTCTTTAGTCTAATTATAACTTCTTAAGATTAATTTATTATTAGTATATAAATATAACTTATTAGGGATATTACTATAGTATAAGTATATCCTTTAGATTAGTATATTAATCTTCTTTTTAATTTAGTATAGTATTATAATAATCTTAATTTAAGGTATATTAGGTTTATAGGTTAGTTTATTTAGGGTTTTATTATTCCTTAGGGTAGAATAGTAAAGAGTAGTTAATTACATAATTATACTTTTTACTTCTCCTATTAGGAGATATATAATAAGTCTATTAGTATTATTTAATAGTATTATTATATTAGGTTTATCCTAATATTAGTATAATTATGTTTTAGTATATTAGCCTATTTTATTAGTATTTTCTACTATATAGAGTAATAATAAGAGGCTAGAATAGCCTCTTTCTACTATTATGCCTATATACTAGGCTTAGCTTAGGTTTATTATAATACCTAAGTAGAATTAATAGTCCTAAGTATAATATTAGTCTTCTTTCTGATTTTAGAGGTAAATTTATACTAATATAAGCGAAAAGGTCTCTTCTTATTAGAAAGTTAACTATAGATAGTTAAAGTAATACTTATAGTAAAACTAAAGAGGGATATTAGTTATCTTAGTTATAGTATAGTAAAGATTATTAATAGAATTATAAAGAAGTAAGAGTTACTACTTATAAAAGGAAGACTATTAATACTATTAATAGTAATACTCTTAATTAAACTTAAATTAATACTATAGTAAGCTTAAGACTTAAACTTAGCCTTAAACCTACTAGCTACCTATATATAATAAATAAGGGTTATAAATAGCTTAACCTATATATTAAACTCTTATAATAATTATTAATAGACCTTAAACTAATATTAATATAAATATACTTTATAATTAGTTAGATCCTTATAGTTTAAGCCCTTAGTTTTCTTAGTAATAATACGCTAAATAAGTATAATCTTAATATAGAGCTACTTTTAATCTAAATTAATAATCTAAGGAAATTAGTATTAATACTAAATTAATACTACCCTCTTACTACTTACCTAAATATATTTACCCTTTAAGTAATAATACTAAAGATACTTTAAGGATAAAGACCCTTTAGAAAAGTTAGTAAGAGATTAAACTAATACTAATAAGAAGACTTACTAAGAATAAAGCTATAAATATATTATAGCTCTTCTCTCTTAAGATGCTTAAACTAATAATAAGGAATTAAGCTAGTAAACTATTAGTATAATACTAATCTAAGTATCTAACTATAGGATAAAACTTATACTTTCTTATAAAGCTATATATAGTATATTAGAGTACTCTTTATATAAAGAGTTAACTTTAAGCTTATACTTAAGCTTAGAGTGCCTTTACTAAATTACTAAAGGAGGCTAATATAGCTTAAATTAAAACTTTCTTAGTAAGGTAATAAATCTAAAGAAAAAAAGAAAGTAGCTTAAAGCTTACCCTAATATTAGGATAATAATAAATAGAAATATAAATTATTACTTACTAGTAAGCTATTAAAGGTAATAATAAAGTTATAAGAAGGAAGAAGAAAAGAAGGAATAACCTTAGGGCAATTTATCTAAGGTAGGTTAAGTGCTTATATATAGCCTACCCTAAGGTCTAAGCTTACTCTAACTATTAATTTATATTAAGGGGGTAAAGAATACCTTAAGCTTATCTTAAGGCCTTTCTACCCTTTAAACCTTAGTAGGAAATAGCTAGGTAAGTTAGTTAAAGGATTAATCTTAGCTTTTAGTAATATAATAGTAAGAGAAGAAAGGTAGTTTTATCTAGCTAATATTAATCTAACCTTAGTCTAAAAGTAGCTAGATTATATAGTTCTACCTAATAATAAAAAGGGGTCTAAATAACCTAAATTTAGTTAGAATAGTATAATATAAATAATAATAATAATAAAAGTTATAATAATTTAGTCTTAACTTAGGCTATAATATAATATCCCCCTTTTACTAGTTTTATCTTAAGACTATATATAGGGTTTAATACCTTAATATTTCTTATATAAGTTTAACTTAAATATATAAAGTTCTATATGTTAAATTATTATATTAAATTATATTAGTAAATTAATAAAAACTATTTAGTAATCTCTTTTAATATAGACTATTAAATATACTTTACTATTATTATTTTAAGGAATAGTTAGTCTATTAGATATTAGGGAAATCTTCTTAATATAATATATTAATAAGAGTAACTCTAGAGAGTAAAAGAGAGAAAACATCTAATAGGCCTAATTTAGGATTACTATATAGTTAGGACTAGAATTATTATAAAGTCTCCTAAAGAATATAACTAAACGTTATCTAAATTACTACCTTTTTTAGAAATAAAAAGGCTAATAGAATTAGCTTATTCTAATTAAAAGGGACTTTAAAGATTAACTAGAAATATAATCTTATTCAGCTCTTAAATTTATTACCTAAATATCTTCTTACTTATATTCAGGGTTGTGAAATTAGTTAGTCCAGACTAATTATAACTAGTTTTTAGTTAGTCCAGGCCCGGACTAAAACCAACTAATCTATAACTAGTTTTTAGTTAGTCTAGGCCTAGACTTAGACTAACTAATTTATTAGTCCGGGTTGGACTAATTCTATTTAAAGTGGGGCTATTCTAAATAATAAAGCTAGTTATTTAAATATAGGTTAAATATAGCTAGCTTAGCTATTCTATTTCCTTTGAAGGGATACTAAAGATAAGCTTATAGCTATTTTAGATAATTAATTCTAAGTAATTAGAGAATATAGATCTTTTTAAAATACTAAATTCTTATAATAAATAATTATATAAGAAATCTATTTCTTCCTAGAAATAGACTTTAAAATAGTCTCTATTTTATAAGCTATTTTGTACCTTATTTTAAACTTTTAAGCTATATAAACTAGTCCAAGCCTGGACTAAAACTAGGACTAGTTTTTAGTTAGTTAGTCTAGGCCTGGAATAAAGCTAGGACTAGTTTCTAATTAGTTAGTCCACCCTTAGAATAAAACTAGTCTTATTAGACTAAAAACTAACTAAAGACTAACTAATTTAAACTAGTCCTTAGTTAGTCCAAAATGGACTAACTAATTTCACAACCCTGCTTATATTCCTTAATTAATCTTATTAGTCTCTTTCTTCCCTTTTATCTTAAGCTACTATTAGACTAATTATTAAAAGAGGTCTTTAGCTAATTAAAATATAATAACTTTATACCTTATCTATACTATAATATTAGCTAGCCTTAATATATACCTCCCTTTATAATTCTAAGTTATCCTTAAGTCTCTAGAGTTATAACCTTCCTTTAGTTAGTAATATTATTATTATTAGTATTATACTATTCTAACTAAATTTAAGTTATATAGGTAATATAATAAAGTAGTATATTACTAAGTAATTAAGTAAAATATAAAAAGAAGGATAATCCCTTTATTTTAATTAGTTAGTCTATAATACTTAAGGTAGTATAGCCTATATATATATATAATAAGTATATAATACATATTATAATTTAATTTAATTTATTTATATCTAATTTAGCTAATAGCTTTCTAATCTCTCTTCTAAGTAATTTAAGCTAATTTATAATAAGAGGGAAAAACCCTAATAGTAAGCTCTAAAATAAAAAACCCTTTATTACTCTTACCTAAGGGGGAAATAAGTTAAGCTTAATATATATATATAATAATATATATTATAAATAGGTTTACTTTATAAGAAAAGCTAATTATATACTTATAATAATAAATCCTTATAAGGCTTAGCCTAAATTATATATTAGAACTTATTTAATCTTAAGATAAGCTTAAGTTATTTATATTATTCTTTATCCTCTTATGTATTATCCTTATTGCTTAATATTAATATACCTTCTTTAACCTTTAATAGTATTTACTTTCTTATTAGGTTAATTCGCCTAAATACTATAAAGGCTAAACTTAAACCTAGGTTTAATCTAGCTTAAGGCTACTTTAAGGGCTATTTAGGCCCTCTTTAGGTAAGATAGTTTAATACTATAGATAATATTAGTATTAATACTTATTATATCCTATAGTAAGTATACTATATATCTATACTACTTATTTAGAATACTAAACTATATAGGTCTCTTTATATAGGTATTCCTTATTTATTCTTACTCCTTTTATACTATATAGATAATATAGTATATATAGGATTATACTATGTATAGCCCCTTATAATTATAATATACTATAGGGATCTTACTAATAAAGGTAAAGTATATTAAATCTCTTATATAATATGACCCCTTATAGTAGCTATATTTAGCTTATTCTTAATAGTATTATATAATATATTTAAAGTAGAAATACTTAAAGTATTACTTAAGTTAAATCTTCTTTAAATAGCGCTTAGTCTAATAAACCTTTATAGTTATAATTATACTTTAGTTATAGAGTTTATTTATATTTATTAGCTTAGTTAATAATATTATAGTTAATATAGATTTTATAGTAAAAGGCTTTTCTTAAGAGGAGAAAAAGAATAGTTTATAATCTTAATATTCTTTATTTTATTTAACTTACTTATTATATAAATCATAATAATAATATAAGAGTAAAAAGAGAGTAAAAAAGGGCTATAAAGAAAGATACTTAAGTTAGAATTAATTTTAAGTATATAGCTATAGTATAGTAAGGATAGCTATTAAGTATTTATAAAAGGTTAATAGTATACTTACTATAAAATATAATAATATTAATATTAATACTAATTATTATATTAAACTATTTTACCTAAAGGGGGCTTAAATAGCTTTTAAAGTAGCTTTAAGCTAAATTAAATTTATATTTAAGTTTAGCCCTAATAGTATTTAGGCTAATTAACTTAATAAGAGAGTAAATATTATTAAAGGTTAAAGAAAGTATACTAATATTAAGTAATAATAAGGATAATACCTAAGAGGATAAGAAATAATATAAATAATTTAGATTTACCTTAAGATTAAATAAGTTCTTATATATAATTTAAGCTAAGCTCTATAAGAATGTATTATTATAAGTATATAATTAGCTTTTCTTATAAAATAAACCTATTTATAATCTGTATTACTATATATATAAGTTAAGCTTAATTTATTTCCTCTTTAAGTAAGAGTAGTAAAGGGCCTTTTATTATATAGCTTACTATTAGGGGTTTTCCCTCTTATTATAAATTAGTTTAAGATACTTAGAAGAGAGACTAAATAGCTATTAGCTAAATTAGGTATAAATAAATTAAATTAAATTAAATTAAATAAATAAATAACTATATTATTTAATAGTTAATATTTAATATTAACTTAAAGTTATATAATTAAATTACCTATCTATATAGAGATTAAATCTAGATATCTAGTAATTAGTATTAAAATAGATAATCTAATTTATAACTTAGAATATGATAATTAGATTAGGTAGATAGAGAATTAAATAGATACCTTACTTATTAACTTAGCATAAAATAATTAGACTAACTAAATAAGAACTAAAGTTAAGTATTTAATATTTACTATTTAAATATATAACTTAGTTATTAATAATAAATTAATTAGTTAAATTCTATAAAAATAAAATAAGGATTTTAATAGTAATTAATATAAAGAAAAAAAGGTAATTAAAAATAGCTAGGAAAAAAATACTAAGAAAACCTTTATTCCTCTTTAAATTACTCCTTAAGATCCTCTTTCATTTCCTCTTCCTTCTTTAAGTTATTAAAAGACTTATTCTAGCTTTTAAGCAAAATAAGCTACCTAACTATATTAGGTAATAGCCTATTCCTCGATTTAGTAATAATATTATTACTAATCGAAAAGGTGCTTTTAATAGCTATAGAAGTAGCTAGAATAGCTAAATAGCGTCTAGATAATATAGCTAAATTAGGAAATCGAATTGTAGCATTTCTCTAATATTCTAGAATATCAGTCTATTAAATTAAGGTTAGTATTATAATTAAGGTTAAGGGGATTAGGATAATACTAACCATTTTAGGTAAGACTGCCTTACTTATATAAGTAAGATATTCCTCTTCCTTAGGAATATCCCTTATATAAAAATTATCTTTAGACCCTAAATTAGAAGAAAGGTTATCTTTAAAGCTAGGATTAAGACCTAATTCATCGAAGGATAAATTAGGCTGCTGAAAGTCCCCTCTTTCCCGCTTAACCCTATTTAATAGTTAGTAAATAGAGAATAAGCTTATAACTAGTCTTATAGCTTTACCTTAAATAATTAGCTTTAAATAAGCTAATTAAGTCCTTACTAATAGTAGGATAGAAAGCTAATAAGCTAGGATCTTCAAAATATATTAATTTAAACCTAAGGTCTAAAATAATACTATAAAGATAAGGCTTATAGTAAGCTATAGTAATACTAGTAAGGCTTCTAGGGAAGTATTTCTTTAGCTTATATAAACTAGCCTTAATAGTATTTACTAAGTGTAAATAGCCTTTAGCCTAATAATAGATTAATATAATTTGATAGGAAATAGGAAATAAGAAAGGAAGACTTACTAATTCAGGCCTTTTAGTACTATAACCAGTAAAAGCTTTCTTTAAAGCTTCTAGCCAGGGTTGTGAAATTAGTTAGTCCAGTCCGTTTTCTAGTCTACCTTTAAACCCTTATTAAAGGTTAGGTTCTTAGTCTAAAAGAATAAAGATTGAACCTTTAGATAGCCTTTAAGAGCCATATTCAGATTATATAAGCTATTTATTTTTACCTGCTTATATAAGCGAGAAAGTCCAGATTATTCCACTTTTGGTTTTATTCCACTTAAAAAATGGACTAATTTTGGACTAATGAGATTTTCTAGCTAGAAAAAGATAATTAGGTAATCAGACTTTATTTTTTAGATACCCAAATGGCTTAGCTACTTAAGTCTTAAATATCCTAGTTTTAGCTCTCAAGACTGATTTCGAATAAGGGTTTTAATTCGGACTAGTTAAAATTTCCAGTGGACTAATTTCACAACCCTGCTTCTAGCTTATTATAAATTTAGTAAATAAATAATAAGCCTTCTAGTATAGTAGTGTAAAATTAGCCTTATAGCCTAGTTGAAGGTTTCATAAAGACTTTAAATAGTCTTTTAATATTAACTAGGAAATCCCACTTAAGGTCTAATAAGAAGACCTATATCTTTAGTTAAATAAAGTTATTAAGCTTATTAGGAAGGAATAAAAATAACTAACCTCTTAAAACTCTTTATTAGTTATATTCCTATAGATATATACTAAAGGGTCTCTTAATTTAATACTAGATTTAAGTATTCTAAATCTTAAATTCCATCTAGTTAAATTATCTAATTAAAGGTAAGCTTAAATAAAATAAGGTTAAAAATAAGAATAGGATTTAGAATAGACTTACCTAAAGGGACTTTCTTCTTCTTAGTAAGAAGCTTATTTTCCCTTTGGAATTTAGCTATTCCTTCCTCTAATAGCTACTTAAGCTTAGTTATATACTTAGTTAAGATAGCTATTTGGCGAATCTAGGTAATAAGAGCTATAACAGAATAAGCTTAAGCATTAATTTAAGGTTAAAAAGAAAGAGCTTACTAGTAAGCTTATTTTCCCCCCTTAAGATAATATTATTATCTAGATTAGATAATAATACCTTTAATTCCTTAGATAAAAGGAATTCTTTAAGGATATCTTACGCAATAAGGTTAATTATATGCGCTATATAGCGAATATCATACTTAAATCTCCTATTTGTAGATAATAAATAGTCATCTTAAAAGGTAGAGATAAAAGTGTTATTATTCGCTGTATTATCCCTTATAATGCTATTAAGGTTAATTATTAGCATAAAAGCTTAATTAGATAAAAGGGATAGCTTACCTAAATATAGAATTAACTGTAATAGTAGGATAAGGAATTAAGGCCTTAGTAAATTCCTTATATATATAGAGGCTAGTATGGCTTTTAGAAAGCTGATTAAAGCCTATTTAGAAGTTAGTTAAATTAAGCTTATTAGCTAACTTCTAAATAGGAATTATTATTAGTATAATAAAATCTTGATATACTAATAAGCTTATAAATAAGCTGAAAGTCCTTATTTATAAAAATAAGGATAAGGCCTAAATAGGCTGTTTGGGTGTTTGAAGTCTATACATTAAACATTAGGGAAAAAGACCCTAAGTCTGCTATATTTTCCTCTAGTTGCCTATTTAGCTGTAATAAGCTACTATTAAAGGTATTAATTAAGATACCCTTAATCTTCCACCTATTAACTAAAGGACTAGCCCTAATTTAAATTAGTATAATAGGAAATAGGAAATAGGAAATAGGAAATAGGAAATAGGAAATAGGAATTAGGAAATAACTTACTTATTATAATAGGTTAGAAGGTCTTGGAAACTATAGGAATTGAAGACATTAAAAGATAGGTTATTTTCAATAAGAAAATAAAGAATCTTCTTTAATGCTTCTTCTTCCTAAAAGCTATTAGAATAGCTAGGTAGATCTTGCCTAGACCTTTTATTCCTTAGATTAAGGTTAAAAGGGCTATTAGGCTTAAGAAAGTCTGCTTCTAATTTATATTAGCTTTTTAAAGTAATAAGGAATAGAAAAATAGCTTACTTCTTTTTCTAGTAGCTTTAGACTGCTTATTATAAGCAACTATTGGGTGCTTCTATTGATAGTGCCTTTGGAAGTTAGAGGATTAAAAGCCCCTAATTGGCTCAACCTTCTTATAGTTATACCTATTAAATTATAAGTTAATTGAATAATGTTATAAATAAGGTTATTAAAAAGGAAGACTTATATTGTGCTACTAATTTGTATTTATTAGTGTTAACCTTCCTTAGAAGGTAAAATAGTCTTCTTAAATAAGCCATATTTAAAGATATAAGCTTTAAAAGCTTAATCTTTAGAAATAGGTTGGGAAGAAGAAGAGGCAATTTCTGAGTCTAATCCTGATTGGTTAAGACTATCTATTTTAGAAGTAGCTACTTGGCTAGCATTTTCTGAAAAAGGAATAGTCTCACCATTAGACTCAGAAAGAGGGTTGAATTTATTATTAGAATCTATAAGAAAGAAGAGATAGAGAGAGAAATTGAATAATAGAAGCTAAAGAGAGAATTAAGGATATATTATATAGTTATCTATCTTAGGTCTTTATTATTAATTATACAAATTAGATTAATCTTATTGCTTTAATGTATAGCCTTAATGCTTTAACTAATTATCTTATAGCCTTAATGCTATAACTAGTAATCTTATTGCTTTAACTAATAATCTTATTACTTTAACTAATTATCTTATTGCTTTAATATATAGCCTTAATACTTTAACTAATAATCTTATTATTTTAACTAATAATCTTATTGCTTTAACTAATAATCTTATAGCCTTAATGCTTTAACTAGTAATCTTATTACTTTAAGAAGCTTAATATTATAATTAATAATATTATTACTTTAATTAACTTATAAAATAAGAAATATATAAATTAAAGGATTAATTTATTTAATAGCTTATATAGACTTTAAAAGCTTATTAGCTTTATTTAGCCTTATTCTTAGAATTAATTATTTCCTAGGACTAGTTTTAAACTAGTGGACTAATAAACTAGTTTTTAGTTAGTCCACCCTTAGAATAAAACTAGGACTAGTTTCTTGGACTAAAAACTAACTAAAAACTAATTCTAATTAGTTAGTCCACCCTTAGAATAAAACTAGTCTTACTAGACTAAAAACTAACTAAAAACTAACTAATTTAAACTAGTCCTTAGTTAGTCTAAAACGGACTAACTAATTTCATAACCCTAACTAAAGATACTATTAACTTCTAGCTTACTTTTAAGCCCCTTTAAATATTAGTAGGATAAATCCTAGCTATTTAAAATCTAGTCTTAATATTACTTATAGTAAAGGCTTTCTTTAAGGTATACTAATATTCCTATAGGAAGTATTACTTTATAATTAGTACTATTATATTAAAAATACTAAAGTTACATATAGCTTAATAATAGTACTACTTAAAAGGGCTAAATATAGTAATATCTAGTAGTTATATAATATATAATAAGTATAAGGAAAGCTAGCTAGAGTAAATATAAGTATCCTAAGCCTTTTTTATAAAGCTTATTATTATATAAGTCTTATATTAATCTATAATTAGAATATACTATAAATCTAGGTCTATTAGCTTTATCTTAGGTAGGAAGATGTTATTAATATTAATAATCCGGGCTATACTAGTTGAGAGCTACTTTATTAGGTTATCTAGATTATTATAATAGACCTTAAGTCCCTCTTTTATAATAGAGTAGGTATAGGTAGACTTAAGCTTCTTAGAAGGCTTAATTTTAATGTCTTTATAGTAGGTAAGAAAGCATTCTATCTAATTCTTCCCGATAGGGTCCTTTTAACTAGACTATACTATAATAATTATAGTAAAAGTCTATACTTAAAGCCTTAAAGAGGCTCTTTTTATAGATTCTTCATATAGAATCTAATCTATTAGGTCCTTCTCTTACTTCTATATAAGTTTCTAACTTTCCTCTTTCGCTTAGTATATATTAATAGCACTATTATATTATCCTCTTAATATTAAGCGTAGGAGATTATACTTTATAGCTATAGTAGTTAAAGTTATCTATTCTACCTCCTCTAAGGCTATAGAGATAAGATATCTATAATTAGTATTAAGAGTATCTATTATAAAGAAATTAATTTAATTGAAAATTATTTATAGTTATAAGAATTAAATTTCTAATTAGGTTATAATATTATTATAATATACTTATAATAATAGAATTAAGGGTATAGTAGAAGTCTAATAGGCTAGTCTATATTAAGATTAAGTCTTATATATATTACTAATATTCTTTTTTTCTAGGATTAGCTTTAATATATTTAACCTTTTACTCTCTACTATAGCCTTACTAATATTATACTATTATTATAATCTTAATACTATAATTATTAACTTCTTTATATAGCTAAGAATAATAAGAATAATAAGAATAATAAGAATAATAAGAATAATAAG